>JAGFNQ010005034.1:0-69265 GCA_024364735.1 Boesenbergia rotunda | reverse complement strand
TAAAGGCTGAAGGGATACTAGTCGGGTACTCCCTCGTTGGCAAAGCCTATCGAGTCTACAACAAGAAGTCTAGAATGGTTGAAGAATCTTCTGACTTTGTCTTTGAAGAAATTCCAAAAGTCAATGGTCAACCAGAAGATGAAGTCCAATTCGAACTTAGAAGACTAAGTTTGAATGAGAGTCCAAATGTTGTTGGTGGTGATGAATCCGATGACGGTGAGCCTAGACAATCCATAGATCAGCCGGATCCTGAGGCTGACCTTGTGTCTAGTGAACCTATTCAAAAAGCACCACCAACACCAAGGCAAACTAGATTAGCCTCTAGTCATCCCCAAGACCAGATTGTTGGAGACATCCATCATGGGGTTAGAACTAGATCATTCTTCCGGAATGAGGCTAATGAAGTTGCCCTAATTTCCGAAATTGAACCTAGAAAAATTGATGAAGCATTAAATGATCTCGATTGGATTATTGCAATGCAAGATGAACTAGGTCAATTCGAAAGGAGTCAAGTTTGGGACTTAGTCCCTAGATCTAAGAAGACCACCATCATTGGAACCAAATGGGTCTTCAAGAACAAATTGAACCACAAGGGAGAAATCATTAGGAACAAGGCATGCTTAGTAGCCAAGGGCTATAGTCAAGTTGAAGGCCTTGATTATGATGAGACCTATACTCCCGTGGCACGATTAGAGTCCATTCGATTGATGCTTGCATTTGCAGCACATCGCGGATTCAAATTATACCAAATGGATGTCAAATCAGCTTTCCTAAATGGTTTGATTAGAGAAGAGGTCTATGTCGAACAACCTCCGGGGTTTGAGAGTACCGAATTCCCAAACCACGTGTTTAAGCTCAAAAAGGCACTCTATTGCCTTAAACAAGCACCCCGGGCTTGGTATGAGCGGTTGTCGACATTCCTAATTGAAAAGGGCTTCGTTAGAGGCCAAATAGACCCTACACTATTTCTACGAAGAGATGGTGACAATATTTTTGTAGCCCAAGTATATGTCGATGACATAATTTGTGGCTCAAACAATAGGGGATATTTAAATGAGTTCATTGGACACATGGAGAGTGAATTTGAAATGAGTCTAGTGGGAGAATTGACTTTCTTTCTTGGACTTGAAATCAAGCAAACTCGCGATGGTATCCATGTGCACCAATCAAAGTATACACAAGAAATGCTTTGAAAATTTAACATGAGTGATTCAAAAGAGGTAACCACTCCCATGGCCACAAACACAAGATTATACAATGACGAGAGTGGTAAACCCATTGATTTAACATTATATCGAAGCATGATAGGTAGTTTGCTATACTTCACAGCTAGTCGTCCTGATATTCTTTTCGCTGTGGGCATGTGCGCTAGGTATCAAGTTTGTGCCAAGGAATCTCACTTAATCGCTGTTAAGCGAATCTTGATATATCTCAAAGGCACGATAGGAGTCGGTCTATGGTACCCCCGTACCGAATCATTTGATTTAATTGGCTATACGGATTCCGACTACGCTGGATGTAAGTTGGACCGGAAGAGCACAAGTGGGGGTTGCCAATTCTTAGGTTCGTCCTTAGTAAGTTGGTCAAGTCGGAAGCAACATTGTGTTGCTCTCTCCACGACCGAGGCAGAATATATCGCCATGGGAGAGAGCGTATCACAATTGTTGTGGATGATACATACTCTAGAGGACTATGGATTGAGTTACAAGGGTGTGCAAGTGTTATGTGATAACATTAGCACAATTAACTTAACCAAGAATCCAGTCCATCATTCTAGGACCAAACATATTGAGGTGCGTCACCACTTCATTAGGGATCATGTGGCTAGGGGAGATATTGTACTCTCGCATGTAGAGTCCAAATCAAATCTAGCTGACATTTTCACTAAACCACTCCCCGAAAATGAATTTAGTTTCCTAAGAAGGGAGTTGGGAATGTGTCGCGCTTCATGAATTTCAAAATGCTTTCAAACCCTTCATGATGATTTCGAAATTGTTGGGAAACAATTGGGTAACTTTGGGGACATCTCACACAAACTATAAGGTTTAACAAAACGTTTTTGTTTGCTAGATATGGGGTGAGATGTTAGGATCAACTCAATTTCTCAAAATGTCAATGCATCCCTTGAGAAATTAAGTTGACGAGATAATAATCACTTCGGTGACCAAGTATGGGGAAAACCAATGCATAACATATGTGTATTTGGCTCCATGATCATACTTGGACATTCCAATCAAGGCAACTTGATTGGAAACTTGAATTTGGAACAAAACTTGATTGAATTTGCTTGAATGATTGATTGATTGAGTTTGATTTGGATGGATCAAAGTGATTGTTCAACCTATAAGGACTTTAGATCCTTGTTCAAGGATCTATTTTAGTCAGGAGATCATGTCCAAGTTCGATAAACTTCATCAGATCTCGTGGGAAAAACTCTGAAAATCTGAAACTGAATGTTTCAGATCGTATCAGGAATCCTGATCGGTCACCGGACCGATCAGGCCTAGGGTTGATCGGTCTCGGACCGATCTGGTTCCATCCTGCAACGATCGGTCCACAGACCGATCGGAGGGCCAGCAGTGACTTTCCGAAATTTTGACCAAGTGTTCTGAGCTAGCCTGGATCGGTCCCCGGACCGATCTGGCACCCTATGGGGATCGGTCCACAGACCGATCAGGGGGCTCCCAGGTTTTTCTTCGGACCCTACTGTCCATGCCCTGATCGATCAGACGACCGATCAGGAGCGCGCCTGATCGGTCACTAGACCGATCAGGACCAGGTCAGTCCGATCAGGCTATAGCCTGATCGGTCTGGGCGCTATCGGATCGAACGGTGATCCGTTCAATCGCATTAAATTCTGGTTGGTGGACCGATCCACCAACCGATTAACTTCGCGAAAACCTCTTCAGCGCCGAACCCTAGCGCCGAAACCCCTTCCTCGCGCAACCTTTGTGTCGTGCGAAAGCATCCCAGTGCTTTCTTCTTCCTCGAGAGAGTCTTGCGTGCAGTCCTAAGGAGTTCCTTCCGGGCTCTGTTTTCTTCCTGCTTCCTGCTTCCTGTGACGCTCTCTCTCTCTCGCTGAAGGATCTCCGATCTCACTTGCGCCGACAGCTTCTCCTGCGCAAACTTTTTCCCTTCAAGAACCTTACTAATGGCGCCAAAGTGAGTGTTTGATTTAGTTTCCTTTGTGATTCTATTCATGGATTATATGTTTTGCAACTAATCAAGCTTGGTGTGTTTTTCTTGGTGTGGTGTCATGACCTTTTGGTCGTGACCTTACTTTCTCACCTTATGTCTATGATCAAACCTTAATCCAAATGTGTCTCTTGATCATTGTGTCTTAATCACATTCTCTGATTGGGCTTAACCGAACCTTGATCATACTTGCCTATTCCAATCGTTAGAAAATCCTCCAAGGGCAAGGAAGCAGCTGAGGGCAGTTCAAGGGGGAAAACCCCTGCTACATCTGGGCCCTCCAGAAGGCCACAGCCTTCCTCTAGCTCCCGGTTCCCAAATGCGGCCTGTGAACAGGCCTTCCAAGCAAGGACCTTCAAACTCTTACCCTGCCGATCCATTGATGTCCCCTTCCTAACTGAGCACTGCCCCTCCGTCATGGAGATTGTCACTTTCTACAATCTGGGTTTTCTTCTTTCCTTGGAAAGAACTATCAATTACGACCTAGTCTCTGAATTCTACAATAATCTTCAGCAAGGTCCTCAGGGGGGCTTCGAGTTCACTACTCGAGTCGGCAAGATGAATCTTGATTTTTCTTATGAGATCTTGGCAGAGTATTTAGGTGGTCGACGATCACCGAATCTGTATTCGATCTACCCTGAACTTCCTGATCCTTTGCTAGCCCCATTTGCAGATGTTACCCCTGACTCCATCTATCAGCACTTTTTTGTCATCCCCGCCCAGCCGGTCTTGATGAATTGGGTCCAGTTTTCCCTACTTTTGCAGCCCTACGACTTGCTCCAGTTGACTACGTCTTTTCAAGATAATCACAAATTGCATCTTACCCATCACTTCAAAGCCTTTGACCGAGATCCGATCCTATCACTGCCTTATGCTCTACGGCATGCACCGTCAGATGGACTTCGATATCATGGAGAGCATTTTCCAGTCCATTCTATCTTATCGAGAGCCGAGTCGCCGCACAGTCTATATGCCATTTGGTCATATCATCACTGACTGACTTATGTCAGTTGGAGTTGATGTTACCAAAGGCAGGACCATGCCCATGGTCAAATAGGATTGTCACCTGGGTCGACGTGCTTTTGCCAAGTCCGGCATTCTTATTCGTGAGCGCGACAGGGCGTTGGTGTGGAAGGATGGGCGAGGTCTCGGTGAGTTTCCTGGTGGAGCACCACATTTTCAGGCACCACCCAATGTTGCTACACCTCATGAGGCCCATGCTGCTGGCGATTACTACGATGAGCCCGAACCAGATCTGCGCTGGCAGATTTCAGAGCTCGAGTGGACCATCCAGCAGGATCTTCATTTACGAGAGCTTCATCGAGAGGAGATCCGCTCGGAGTTTAGGTCATTCGATCGCCGATTGACCGGCGTAGAGTCCACTGTCTCTGGGGTCCAGGCATTGCAGCAGACGTGGTACGGAGAGTGGCGCCGCCATACATTTCCAGGGGATGCTCCTTCGGGCAGCGCTGCACCGGGATCTACTGATGCCACGATGGATTACCTCATGCACGATGATGACCCCCCCACTGGCGTTTGAGCTTGGATGTATGCTGCCGCTTTTCATGATCTGTGTAGTTTACTGTGATACTTTCGGGCTGTATGCCCTATGACTTGCTTATTGTGGTCTTGTGCCACACATATTTTGATGCATATGTCTTGCATCCTGGATGTTTTTATGACTTAGACTTTCTTACTTTGATGCATGTCTATTTTACTTTAGTATGTTTATTAATGATGCTATGTTTTCTGCGTATTTGATTCATAGCTATCTTCATGCTTATGATGTCATGCTCATATGATACATATGTCTAGTTTATCATGCCTATATCCGGTTGTCATATGTTTTCATATGCGTATCAAATATCAATCAAATTGTTGTTTGTTTGGGATACCCCTAGGATTGAGGGGGAGTTGGTTTAAACTTAACAGCCATTCTAGACCCCTTTTCGGTGTTCGACAAAGGGGGAGAGAGTGTTGGCTGGTTAAGTTTAGGATGATCATGTTGTAAGGGGAGGATCTGGATTCCCCTATGATTCCAAATTTGAAAAACTAGATTGCAAATCCCTAAACTTAAAATCGGGTTGTCAAACAACAAAAAGGGGGAGATTGTTGATGCAGTTTGGCCCTGATTGTTATTTTGGTGTTGACACCGATTTTAGTTTAGGTGGATGATTATTGATGATGGTCAAGTCCTGATCGGGGATCAGGCATGGTATGAAAATCCTAGCTTGGAGGGCTAGGTGTGTGAAAAGTCCTAATTCGGAAGAGGTGGGTGAAAAGACCTAGCTTGGAGGGCTAGGTGAAAAGTCTTAACTTAGAAGGTTAGGTGCAAATTCCCATTTGGAGAATTAGGTGAAAAAGTCCTGGCTTGGAGGGTCAGGTCCTAGCTTGGAGGGCTAGGTTTGGAAAAGTCCTAATTCGGAAGGGTTGGGTGAAAAGTCCTAGCTTAGAGGGCTAGGTGAAAAGTCCTAACTTGGAGAGTTAGGTGCAAATTCCCAAATTGGAGAGTTAAGTGAAAAATCCTTAGCTTGGAGGGCTAAGGTGGATGAAAACTTAGCTTGGAGGGCTAGGTTTGAGTCCCTGGATCGGTCTGGTGACCAATCAGGGAATCTGGCACGCTGCTCCTTCGTGATCGGTCTGGTGACCGATCCAGCAATGACTGATCGGTCTGGTGACCGATCAGGGAGCACGCAGTGAGGTTGGGAACCTACTGTGGTGCTCCTGATCGATCTGGTGACCGATCAGGGAGTATGCGTTTCACCCATTGACTGGCTCCTGATCGGTCTGGTGACCGATCAGGGAGCGAGCAGTGAGGTTGAGTTCCCTTGCTGAACTGCTCCTGATCGGTCTGATGACCGATCAGGATCACTGTGCAGATCGTTCTGGCGAACGATCCAGCTTCGCGGGTTCCTCACTAAGATCGATCAGGACGGTGCCTGATCGGTCTGGTGATGATTTGATCGGACTGATGATCGATCAGGAGACCCCCTGATCGGTCAGTTGACCGATCAGAAGGCTTGGGCTGAGAAACTCAGAAATCGCCCGATATAAGGGTGGATCGGTCCGGTGAACGATCCATAACTTGGGATCGGTCTGGTGATTGGTCCAGGAGAATCTCAAAGAAATCGCGATTTCTGATTGAGCGTTGGGGATCGATTAGGACGGAGCCTGATCGGTCTGGACCCAGCTTGATCGGTCTGGTGGCCAATCAGGAGGCTCTCTGATCGGTCCGTTGACCGATCACTTTAATTCAAACTGCACTGTCAGACGCTCTGATCGCGCCTGACCATATCCGATTCGTTGCTATTTGCTTCTGATTTTTGATTTACTGTGTGATATACTGCTCTAACAGTCTGATTGAGCTGCAGGTGACACGGGAGGATTCAAACACTCAAGGAGGGTCAATGGAGAGCTTTCCTTGGAGCAGGCATTTTTCCATTTCAGGTTGCAACGGCCGAGCTGCAGACTGGAGCTGAGACTGGAGCTTGACTAAGGGAAGCTCAGGGAGTCCAGGGATAGCTCAGTGGTAGCTGGCGTTGGCAGATGAGCAGCTGGGAGCTGTAGGGATGGTGTCATCTGATGCTTGGTGGAGAAACAAAAGAGGGGAGAAGACTTCAGCTGAAGTAGAGAAGTTATTCGACAGTTTCAGTGTTGAGCTTGCTGAAGTTCTTGCTGCGCCTTGTGTTTCTCCACAACTTGCTTGCTGTGTTCCTGAAGTCTTCATCACTTTGAGCAAGCAACTGCAATCGAGAAGCAACCAACTCTTAAGTGAGTGCTGGGAGGAAAGAACAAGGAGCTTGGAGTCCAACAGTGAGAAGACACGAAGGAGGGAGTCCTTGCGTGAGATCGTCGCTGGGTGGAGCTCGGGATAAGCTCGTTGTGTTCTTGTCCTTGCTAGGTGCTGAGTAAGAGTATTCTCTGTGTTTCATTAAGCTTAAATCTATATCCTTGTTTGAAACGCTGTGGAGAGGTTTCTCCATCGAGAAGGAGGTTGCGTTATATCCGGTGAACTCCGGGGCTTGATCTGCCGATGATCAAGGGATCACCCACCTTAAGGGCACGTCAAGGAGTAGGGGCAAGTTATCCCCGAACCTTGTAAACCCTCTTGTTAGCGATCATGGTAGTTATCTTTGTTTGCTTTCATTTCTGTTTTTGGTTACTGCACTGCTTCGTTTTCCTTTGTTTCTTCCGCTGTGCTACTAACAAAGTTTAGTGCAGAAATTTGATTTGTGTCTAAGTCCAAGAGATTGGCTATATTCACCCCCCCCCCCTCTCTAGCCATCCGGTTTCCAACAAAGATATCCAATTAGATCAGTTCTAATGAGGACAAAGGAATAAGCTAATACTTGAGGTCTAATTTTCAAATCGACCAGTCCAGTGTGTTAGTCAACTGGAATTCCTCAAATAAAAAAAAATTATTTTTCTTATTTGCTTATGATTCTGTGTATTTATTCTATGCATATATGTGATTGAAATGAACTAGTTTTGTTACTGGATTGTCAGTTTTGTCCTGACAATATTATTTTTCAAATCCACATGTCAAGGATGATATATACGATGACCTGTCTCGATGTGTGACAGAATGAGTTGAGGTAGGCGATCGAGTAGATGGAGTAAAGTCTAAGATAAAATGAATTATGTTAACAACTGCACTAGTGTTTGTCCTAGTGACAGTGATATTAGCTTCTTTAATTTATTAAAGTTTTGTTATTATTATTATCGTTATGTACAAACAGTATTGACCCATTTAGTTTATGAAAGTCATGTAGTATAAACTGTTATTATGTACAAACAATGTTATTTTATGAAAAAGTCATGTTATATGTTAACAAATCTTATAAATAATTAGTTTATTTAATGATTAGTTTATTCTTACAAATAATTAGTTCATTCTTACAAATGATTAATTCATTTAATGATTAATTTATATAATGATTAGTTCATTAATATAAATGATTAGTTTATTTGATGGGATGTTTGTTATACAATTGATCAATGTTTATTAGATTGGATTATACGAATGATGAGTGGAAATATAGTTACCACTTGATTTTGTAAATCGATTCTAATTTGCAATGAGTCAATCATAAATTACATGCATATAAATTACACTGAATCAATAAATAATGTGTTTATTTATGATAAGATCATTACAACTAAGAACATCATAGCTGAACTGAATAAAAGAGAGAGATTATATGGGGATCATTATAAATATGACATCTCAAGATACAATATGTTCTTGAGAAACAAGAAGTTCTAGAGACTGTAAATCAGTTCATGGAAGAATCTGCTAATGGTTCAACAGCATAGCATAACTTGATTTTGATGCCTATAGGACATGGAAGAAAAAAGACTCCACTACTAAGAGCACCCGCAATGGTGCGTTAATCGAGCGTTATAACGCTCGATTAACGCACCGCACGTGTTAAAACCATTGCGGCGAGCACGTTAACGCGCTGACGCGATGAACGCGTTCAAATATTTGAACGCCTTCATCGCGTGTGACATGACATCCCTAATCGATTGGGAGAGTCCCCAATCGATTAAGGATGCCCGTAATCGATTGGGAAATCAATTACGAGGTTCCCCAATCGATTGGAGAACCCTCGATTGGGGCAGCTCCCCAATCGATTGGGGGCTTAATTAAGCCACCAATCGATTGGGGAGCTTCCCCAATCGATTGGGGCAGCCCCCAATCAATTGGAGGGCTCGTGGAACACCATGGAACAACAACTTTAATCGATTGGGGTTGTCGTAATCGATTAAAAATGGACAACGGTCACCTAAACGGCTAGCAAATGGTCATAAACGACTATTTTAATTAAAAATAAATAAATTTTCATCTATAAATACTAATCAACTCTCATTTTAATCTTCAACCACCTCCCTCCCAATCACTCTCATTCCAATCTTCGAACACCTTCATTCCTCCAAATATGTCTCAATCTTCAAGTAGCACTGCGTCCGACTCGACAAGTGAAAATGAAGTCCATGTTGAAGATGTTGACGAAGGTTATGATCCAGGGAATGAACTAATATCATTGATTCTTCAACAAGGCCGACATCTAGTTGAAGCATATCAAAGTAATAACGAGATGCGACGAAGAAGAAGATTTATCCAAAGAAATGGTGAAGTCGGACATGTGAGACTCTTCAATGATTATTTCTCTACAAATCCAGTGTATCCTGATCAAATATTTCGAAGACGATTTTGTATGCGAAGAGATTTATTTTGTCGCATAGTGAATGCACTTGAGAGTCGTTCATCATTTTTTCAGCAGAGGGATGATGCTGCGAGTAGACAAGGCTTGACACCACTACAAAAATGCACAGCTGCGATTCGCCAATTAGCTTATGGAGTCCCAGCCGACCATCTTGACGAGTACCTACGCATGGGTGAATCAACTACCATTCAATGTCTATTCAAGTTTTACGTTTATGTGGTAGAACTGTTTGGAGATCAATACTTGAGAAGACCAAATGCTGATGATGTTCAACGTCTTCTTCAATTGCATGATGAGAGGCACGACTTCCCTGGAATGTTAGGCAGCCTTGATTGCATGCATTGGGAATGAAAAAATTGTCTAGTTGCTTGGAAAAGCCAATTTACAAGAGGACATAGATCACCAGCAATTGTGCTTGAAGCGGTCGCGTCTCAAGATTTGTGGATATGACATGCATTCTTTGGTGTCGCAGGT
Source organism: Boesenbergia rotunda (assembly GCA_024364735.1). Classification (NCBI taxonomy): domain Eukaryota; kingdom Viridiplantae; phylum Streptophyta; class Magnoliopsida; order Zingiberales; family Zingiberaceae; genus Boesenbergia; species Boesenbergia rotunda. The sequence goes on along the minus strand of JAGFNQ010005034.1, from coordinate 59,366 downwards.
TCACGGAATGATCTTAATGTGTTATATGAATCTCCCTTATTCAATAACGTCTTGCAAGGAAATGCCCCGGATATTAATTTCACGGTCAACGACACTCAATATAAGAAGGGGTTTAATCTAACAGATGAAATATATCCGAAATGGGCTACTTTCGTGAAGGCTTTTCCTTGTCCGAAAGATCCCAAGAGGAGATTGTTTAAGGAAAGACAAGAGGCTGCAAGAAAAGATGTTGAACAAGCATTTGGGGTGCTTCAAGCTCGATGGACAATTGTTAGAGGTCCAGCTCGTTATTTGTATAGGAAAAAGTTAAAACATATTATGTTAGCGTGCATTATTTTGCACAACATGATTGTAGAAGATGAGGGGGATCAAGTGACAAATTGGTACAACGATGAAGGTGACAAACCCGCACAACCTGTCCAAGGCTCAAACCGAGGATTTCATGATTATCTTCGGATAAATTCCCAACTACGTGACAGTCATGTACATCACCAACTTCGTGCCGACTTAGTTGAACATATTTGGTCACAATACAACAACCCCTGAATTTGTATTTTATTATTTCACTTTATGTTAATTTATATATTATCTTTTAATTATATGCAAGTGTATTTTTTTTTATGTTGTTCTCTATCATTTCAAAATTATAATAATAATTTAAAATTTAAATAATGATAAAAATATTTAAAAATATTATTATTATTTATTTTAAATAATAATCATTTAAATTAGCAAATAAAATTGAAAATAAAAAATATGTAGGTAAGAAAAGGAATATGTGAGAGAATATGTATATGAGAGAATGTATATGTGAGATAATGTGTATGTGGCATGTGTGCCCCACAAATAATGAAGGTTGAATATTAAACGAATGTGAGAGAATAAAGATGTTAACATCAATGTGTATGTGGCATGTGAATCTCATACTTTTTGATGAAGTGGTAGGTATTATAACGTTAAAGGAGATCAACGGTTGCGGATACTCTAAGGACATATTGATTAGTTCAATAATAGACGACTTGATATTTGAGTATGAGATTACCATCTGCTAATGCCATTTAGATAGCCACATCCCGAGACGTATTTTAAATAATATTGAAACTTAATTTACATGATTAAGTAAAAATGTCATATTTTTTAGGTTATCATAAGGCTCGATATATATAAGAATAAGTGTCGTGTGCAGGGGCCAGTCATTCGTTAAAAAAAAAAAAATGCAAAGTTGCGTTTTGGATTGAACAGCCGTTTGCAAAGTATAGCGTAGTAGATGCACTTGAAACCTAAAAAGGGGCAACGCCAATATCGATCTTCACCCAACCCTATCAACTCGTAGCCAAGCGGAAGAAGTCCTCGGGCTATGGTGCAACAGTAAGGTAACTAATTATTAACTCAGATATTCGCGGTTCGATCCTCAGCTATGGCATATTTTGCAGAAATTTTTCCTCCTCTAAATGGGGTGCGAACCCTGGGACGCTGGACTTCTAGATTGCCACCGCGAGCGCTTCCCGAATTACCCTGGTGACCGATGAAAAATTTCTGTGGGACCGGACCGATCATTTCAGATTCAATTTGTCTACTGCCTGATTTATTTTTTTTTATTTTTTTCGTAGCCAAGCGGAAGAAAAAGAGAAAGGGCCACACGAAGCTCCTGTCAGTAACTAAGAGAAAGGGAGAAGAAAAAAAAAAAAAAAAAAGTAAAGCTTGGCTAGCCACTGCCGCAATGGACGTGGGGTCTCCACCAGTAATTTCTCCGCCTTTAAATCTTGCCCGACAGCGAAATGCACTGCCAGAACACCACCTTCTCTTCTCTTCTCTTCTCATCATTTCGCCTTTGAAATCTTTCTCTAGCTAGATGCTTGTTATATACCCGATCTCCATTGGATTCCAGGTTCCAAACGCATATACTTGATATAGCTACAACTTAATTAATTACACATGTCTCTGTTCAGCACTCCCTCGCCTGAGGACTGTTCCGAGCAAGGCATACGCAGCTTCCACTTGGGCAAGAAGATCAAGAAGAAGAAGAAGTTGCTCTGCGGCCTTGTCTCCCTCCTCACTACCATCATCTCCCTTCTCTTCTTCGTCTGGTTCATCCTCCACCCTTCCAAGCCGGAGTTCTACCTCAAGGACGCCTCCGTCTTCCAGCTCAGTCTAGCCGGAGCCGCCGCGCCGCACTTCCTTAACTCCACCATCCTAACCACCATCGTCTCCAAGAACCCCAACGCTCATGTGGGGATTTACTACGACCAGCTGCGGACCTACGCTGCCTACAAGGGGCAGCAGATCACCGGCGACGTTGTGCTGCCGCCTTTTTACCAGGGACACCAAGACGTCAACGTCCTGAGCGCGGCGCTGCTTGGGGCGGGTCTGCCGGTGGCTTCCTCTTTCGGGTACGAAGTGGAGCGCGACCAGAAGACGACTGGGAAAATGTCCCTGAGACTTAGGATGGACGGGCGGCTGCGATGGAAGGTCGGGACGTGGGTGTCGGGCCCGTACAGGGTCGACGTCGACTGTGTGGCTGTCATTATGTTCAGATCCGCTTCTGATTCCGATTCAGGACCCATGGGCTTGGTGCAGGCTTCTCAGTGCTTCACCAACATTTGATTGGTATACATAAATGGATATCAATGATGTAGATATTTATATGCATCTAAAAAAAAAGAAAAATGGTATGTTTAATGAAAAAATTTAATAAAAATCTTAGTGAATGATGTAATATTTTATATGTAATGATCTTCGACGGATTCATCGTACCTCTCAAGGTATAGTTCGATTCGGGACGACGGTCGGACACCATCGGTCGGAGCCCGCCGATAGTGTCTAGGCGATAATCGGACATGTATAGGTAAAATATCACGTCATTCATCACTGAGATTTTTATTGAATTTTTTCACTGAGCATATCAGAGCTCCTAAAAAAATATAATATTGTTCTAGGAGGATGCGATGATAAAATAAAAAATAAAAAATAAATCAAGTTGCGCATCCTATTTAAAAAAAATTATTATAGTTGAAGATTGAATACGGATGTTTCAGAGATAATTAATTATTCTTCTGTTATACCATAACTTGAAGCTATGCGAAGATAAAATAATAAGATGGGTAAGTGGCTTTTGAATCATTCGGGAATGCTAGAGTCTTGTTCAAGAGTTATTTAAGTTTTTTAGATTATTTTGATCATCAATCAAATTTTTTATGGGATCGATAATCTTTTAAAATTAATTGGTTCGGAAAATTGGCTTTCCAACTGTATTAAATTATATGTTTATTATTCGAAAATCAAATGTAATTATTAGCTTGGTGGGACTCACGGGTATGGTAATCAGAAGAATAATGAAAAAGATAGTATTTAAATTTCATTAAGGATGAATACTTTGAAGTTAGTTTTCTGGTTAAGTTTTAAAATTATTTTTAAATTCGATTTCAAAAATGATGTTTTTCAAAGCAACTTTTGAAAAGGTTTACAAATTTTTTAATATTATTGAAAAAATTTTACAAATTAATTTGAAAACGTTTTGCAAAAGAGGAATTTTGATGGAAATTTGAAATGTTTTTTAAAAATTTTGAAATAATTATTACAAATTTTGAAAATATTTTTAAAAGACGTTTTAAAATATTTTGCAAAGTTTTTGAAAATATTTTCTAAAGAATATTTCATAAAGATTATATTTTAATTTGTAAGATTTAAGAAATTATCCTGAGGTAATTTTTTTTTGTAGGGAGTTAATTTAGGATGCTTACTCATAATCCTTGTCAAACTTTAAACTATTATCAAACATTAAAAAGGGATTTTATTGATGCAAGGACTATCAAATGATCAAGCCTATTATTCTGATGTATAATAAAGATTTAAAAATATATATGATATAATCTAATTTGTATGTCAAGTTTGCAAATGCAGATAATTTGACAAGAAAAGTCTTGATAGTCAGAGTCTTGATAGTCAGGTGGACCAGATAACACACAATTAAGCATGATAAGTCAAGTGGATCAAATATCATATAGTGAAATTCTATTGGTGAGGTGGATTAAATACCCACTATAATAAATATAACTTTCTGCAGTGTACAATTATACTATCTGTAGCACACATTGCGCGTTGCATATCTATAAATTGTTAAAAGTCATAAAATATAGACAACGTGCACCTCGCGTTGCAATTAAAGCATTCACAGCTCACGACACACACTGTGATTAAGAGTATTTGTAGCGCATGATGCACGCTACGATCAAGGGCATTCTCAGCTCACGGCTCGTGCTGCGGTTAAGAGCAATCAACAACATTTGTAGTGCACGTTACATGCTACAATTAAGAACATTCACAACACGTTGCATGCGCTACGGTTATGATCATTTAAATACCACAAATCAATATCACCAACAAATTATAAGGTCATGCACATACATATATCACGTTCAATTATCAAAACCATATGCCTATGTTCGAACAATTATAAAACTATATACCACATATATAATTATAAAAGCAAAAACTGAAACAATTATAATATCATATTTAACCATAAATATCACACTTAATTAAAATAATCCAAATTAGATATAATTTAAAATAAGTAAAATCTTATATCAATCGTTACTATCTGACCTTTTTCTTCATTGTCATGCTCACTTGTCTCTGAATCTATAAGTGAACAAGTGAACAAGTTTATCAGACAAATCGATCATATCACAAGGCTTTCAGTTTTATCTTTTTTTAGATTACTGACATATCACTGGGTTTGCCTTCATGGTCAGAAAACTCTCCATCCCATGCATTCACTTGGTCTCCCTTTTGCTCTCCTTCTTCATTGATATTGGAGATCAATCAAAGTCTTAACTTAGAGGGTTAGGTGTTGAAAAATCATAACTTGGAAGGTTAGGTGTGAAAAATCCTAATTTAGAGGGTTAGATGTGAAAAAGTCCTAACTTGGAGGGTTAAGTGTGGGGAGCCTTGGGATAGGTTTTAAAAAGCCCGTTTCGGAAAAATCCTAACTTGGAGGGTTAGGTGTAGGATGCCTTGGGGTAGGATCCATGTATGCATTGCAAATGCATTGTTTTAGCATGGTTTTTGCTATTGACTACTATCTTGTTTCCCTAACTTAAATGTATTGCCAAACATCAAAAAAGGAGAAATTGTTGAGGCAATCTGTGGTCCAGAGTGACCAAGTGTTTTGATGTTTGGGCAAAAAGTTTAAGTTAGGTTTTCCCTTATATTTAATATGTGTATGTTGAGTGTGCAGGTTGTACAGGTTTACACATATTGATTTAACTGGACGGCCTCGGTACGGTGAAGGGTGGCATGGAGACAAGCTGGAGGCTTGTGTGCACTCGAGGGACTTTGGAGAGCAGGAACGAGGAACTGAGGGGCACGGACTTCGAGGCATACGTGAAGGATTGTATGGAGGCAAGCTGGAGGCCTACGTGCATCCGAGGGGCAGGAGCCGAAGATGAAGATGGCGCGAAGGCAATAGTCGAGGCTGCGGATGAGGGGTCAGTCGAGTCGTGAGGGTACGAGTGCTGTGTGATTGTACTGGGGAAATCCTAGGGTTTGAGTGCGCCGTGGAATGTACTCAGGAAGGAAAATCCTAGGTGGGTGAGGAGGGCAGTCGATTGATAAAACTCACAGAAAGGTTTTGGCCTGGCACCAGTCGACTGCCCTGGGGGCAGTCGATTGGTAGATGGCTGGTGAGTTGGCTGAAAATTCAAACGTTGGGGTTGTAACGGTCGAATTTCAGTGGCACCAGTCGACTGCCCTGGGAGCAATCGACTGGTGGCAAGGGTTTCATCCCGAGTCCTATTTAAAGAGAACTTCGTGGTGGCTGAGTTTCTTGACGAATCTTGTCTTGGTTAAAGGCAAGATAGTAGTCTTTGTGCTCAGAGGTTTGCTTGGGATTGTGGTGAGGTTTCTCCACCCACAAGGAGCGACGAGAGCTAGCCGGAGGTTATCCGGGGAGTGATCCACCGACGGATTCTTCGATTAGTCACCCGTCCGGGGTGGATACCAAGTAAAATCTAGTTTGTTAGCGTTGTTATTATTGTTAGTTTTCTTTATTATTGTTTCCGCTGTGCAACTAACAACGTAGGTACAAAAGAAGAATTGAAAAACGCTATTCACCCCTCTCTAGCGTACGGAATCGATCCCAACAAGGTCCCTGCGATGTTGTTGCCTTATTGAACCCTCCTTGTTTCTTTTTCTTCCTGCCTTTCGGCACAGAAGAAGAAACCCTTTGAGTTACTAAGGTCTGCGAGTTCTGACGAAAGAGGTCCTCTGCCGCCTGGAGTTCTCCTAGCTGTTCACCCAACAAATAATCATGTTTGTTCATATTGTAGTTGAGCCTGAACTGCTCAAAACTCCTAGGCAGAGACTGGAGTATAATATTGACCTGGGATTCCCCGTCGATCTGTGCTCCTAGTACCTCAATCTCATTGAGGTGAGCCATCATCTTTAGGACATGATCCCTCACGGGTGTCCCTTCGACCATTGTGGTCGTCATCAGACTCTTCATCGCGGTTTGCCTAGTAGCTCGACCTTGGTGCTCGAAGAGTTCCTTGAGGTTCAACATCATGTCACTAGTGTTGGTGCAGACAACACTCAAGTTGAACCTTGGTTTTGATAATGGCAAAGGGTTCAAAAGTTAAGATGTGATGTTTATCTAACATGTTACTTGAGTGTGCAGATTGAAGTCCTAGCGAAGGACTGCTAGGCACCTAGCGAAGGACTGCTAAGCATCGAAACCTTAAGACCTGGCGAAGGGCTGCTGGGCACCTAGCGAAGGACTGCTAGGGGACTAAGACCTAGCGAAGGATTGCTAGGAGCCAGGCGAAGGATTTCTTGGAACCAAAGACCTGGCGAAGGATTGCTGGGCACCAGGCGAAGGACTGCTTGGTACTGAAGACCTGGTAAAGGACAGCTAGGCACCTGGCGAAGGACCGCTGGGCAAAAGTCCAACCGGAGGAGCCGGTTGGCAACAGGTAAATTCTCCCGAGAGGAGTAGGTGAGGACGCGCTCCCCGTCGAGGGAACAGTAGGCGTCGGTTCGACCTAGGGTTCCATTTTGGAGACCCAAAGTCAGAACCAAGACAGCTACGACTGTAAAATTCACTAACATGCTTGCTTTGTTTTGTTTGGTATTAACCTTGGATGCAGGACCGAAGGAACGAGTTTCAGCAGCTCAGAACGCCCCAAAGGAGAGGGGCAGCAGCTGGGTTGGGCGCCCGGGAGGTCCCGGGCGCCCTCAGTCAAAGCCAAATAAGAGTTAAGCAAGAAAACGCTTCGGAAGCACACTGGGTCGGGCGCCACCTTTCTCCCGGGCGCCCTGGGTCCAAGCCAACGAAGCAATAGAAGCTTATCCAGCCGAGAAGCCTGATGACAAAGTCAACCCGGGTGCTCCCTGCTTCCCGGGCGCCCCCATCAATCCTCGAGCCCGATCCTGGAGGGATAAGGGCTGACCGAGAGATTTACGGATCAAGTGACACGCGGAGGGCGCCCCCAAGTGCACTATATAAGGGGCTCGACCCCCAAGGCTTCTCAACGCATTCTTCCAATGCCAATACTCTCTTCGACTCACGCGCTCTGCTCCGAAAACCTCCCATCTCGAGATTCAAGCGCCGACGATGACCCTCTGCTCCGAAGTATGATCCACACCGGGCGTCGGTAACGAAGAGTTTAATTTTTAGTTTACTGTACTACAACTGTAATATTTTTCTGTAAACATTTGCGCACATATAGAATTGCCCGCAGTAAACGATCAACGACCGTGGGCCTTGGAGTAGGAGCCGACCGTGACTCCGAACCAAGTAAAATCGCTTGAGTTCTTGTGCTGTGTTTTCTATTCCGCTGCGTATTCTCTTAACCTCGAATCCAAAAAGTTTCTAATGATATTCACCCCCCTCTATCGTATTCTCTCGATCCAACAAGTGGTATCAGAGCGGGGAAGCTCAAATTTGGTGCAATCACCAATATGAGAATTTTTTTCGGATTTTCTTCAAACTATTTTTATTTAGTTTTTTTTCTTTTCGAAATTTTATCGTTAATCGAGGTTGGTGCAACACCACTCGATAAAATTGTTTTATCTTCTTCCCGCACTGCTAATCCAAGACCAAGTCTTGAGACATTCTTTTTCATTCTTTTTTTTAGTAATTTAATTCCTAAATTGCCATGAAAGAGGGCTTCAGCACCGCCACACCACCGCTCTTCAGTGGGGAGGATTTCTCCTACTGGAAGAGTAGGATGGAAGTCCACGTGAAAACTCAGATGGACATGTGGATAATAATCCAGTCTGGACTGGAAATTCCGAAGAATGCTGATGGAGTACAACAATCCTACACTGAATGGGACGCGTCACTCAAACAGAAAATTGAAGCCGATGCCAAAGCAACTCAAACACTTCAATGCGGCCTAACCAAGGAAGAGCTGAACCGGGTGGGTCTATTCAACAGCGCAAAGGAACTCTGGGGTAAGCTAATTGATTTACACGAAGGAACCTCCGACACCCGAATCAGCAAGAGGGACCTACTACTGAACAAGTTGTATACCATCAAGATGAACGACAACGAATCTGTAGTTCAGCTCCACGCCAGAATTCAGGAGCTGATGAATGGTCTACATACCATCGGTCACAAGGTAGAGAATCGTGACCTGATCAAGTATGCTCTTGATGCCTTCCCAAGAAATACTTTGTGGGCATCCATGGTAGATGCGTACAACGTTTCAAGGGATCTTTCTAAAATCAAGTTAGATGAACTATTTTCTGAACTAGAATTGCATGAGCAGACTAACTGCACCCTGGCCGAGAAAGGCATCGCTTTTGTTGCAGGTAAAACTAGAAAAACAACGAAGAAGAAGCCTCAACTTGCACCCGAGTCTGATTCAAACTCAGAAGAAATCGAAGGAAATCGACCTAAGCTGGTTCGGCTAGCTCGGGAGTACTACAAAGAACTAAAAAATCAGACCAACAGAAGGAAAGACAGCCGAAGGAAGGAAGAACCAACTGAACCTTCAAATGAGAAGAACAAACCAAATGTGACATGTTACGAATGCAAAAAGAAGGGTCACTACAAGACTGTTCTGAAGGAAACAAAGAAGACAAGAAAGAAGAAAGCACTTCAGGCAACGTGGGACGAGTCCTCCTCCTCCGAAGAAGAAGAGGTCCCATAGTCGAACCTGCTCACACTAACCGCCTCAGAAGAAATCAAGACCGAGTCAGAATCGGAACCAGACGATGGCAAACTCACGTTTTCAGAAGATGGCGAAATCACTGTAAGTGGTTTTACTAGAAATCAGTTAAACGAATTAATTGCCTATCTTTCTCGAGACTTGGCGAAAGCCAAACTCCGAGTCAAATCTCTCCGACAAGAAGTAAAACTCCTGAAAGAGGGAGCTATATCTGAATCCTTAACTGAGAAGGTTCAAGAAGGAACCTCTACTCAAGTTGAAAAACTTGAGAAAGAGAACTCCTCTTTGAAAACTCAAGTCAAGGACCTCAGAACAGCCTTAGAACGATTCACTTCTGGTTCCAAGGGTCTTGACACGATCCTTAGAAAATAGAAGTCGGTTCTAAATCGATCCGAATTAGGCTATAGAACCAAGTCTAGACAAAGATCATACTATGCTGTACTGAACCAGTCTAGACCTAAAATTCAGGCATGGGTACCCAAACTGTGCCTGAATAAACAAACTGGATCAAATCAGTATTCGATCCCCAAGGACAAGATTCACATCTTGCCAAACCATTATCGTGGCTTTAATCCAGGGGGAGCCAAATTAAAAATAATATTCATAGTTAGATAAATTTCTATTTTTTTAAATTGCATGACTGCTTGTTTATTTAATTTCTGCAATTTACCATGCTTAGACTTAGGACTGGTTAGTTTAAGGACTGAACCAACTTAACTAAAATTTGAACAACATAGTATTGGGTGACGGTGAGATGATAGTACGTTAGGGAAGCCTCTTCTAATAAGGTCAAGTATATTCTACTTGGTCTCTTTAGACTGGTGAAACTAGCCGAAGCTACTGATCCAAGACCCAAAACTAGTTAGACCAGAATTTTTCAAAAATAATTTTGAAAATGAAATTTCATTAAAAGGCTTTGTCAAGGAAAGGGTTGATGATCCAATAAGACTACGGCCAAAGAAGGCCTAGTGCCTTGCCAAGACCTGGAAGCCAATTTTTAAAATTTAAATTCAAATTATTCTTGATCAAATTCGAATCTAACACAAATTTTCAGTTAGTTGTAGATTCAAACATTTTTTTTAAAAAAAATTTAAACTCAAAACAATTGTTTTCAAAATTAATTTAAGTCTTTCAAAATAAATCATAATAATTCTACCTACTAAAACCTGTCTCACAAAAACCTATAAGGCTAACATGATTGATAACCCTAGATTTGGGTGAGACAGACTAGGTTGTGAAAATCAATTTAGGCTATTCCTTAATCTAATTGGATCCAAATCAACAAAACTCTTTATGTGTAGGAACATAAAGATTTGGACCAATGGATGTTGGATAGCGAGTGCTCCAGACACATAACTGGAGATAAATTGAAATTCACCAAACTCAAGTTCAAGAACCTGGGCTCAGTAGCATTTGGCAACAATGCTACACTCAAGGTAATTGGGTCAGGTAACATTGAACTTAAATCAGAGGAAAGTCTGAAAATAAAGATAGCATGGGGAAGTATGATTTGGCTGCGTGCCAATTGTTCCTGAGTGGCTGCTGCCTCAGAGGGGTTCATTGTTAAAGTTCTGCTGCACAGAAATGGATTTTGGGGTCAAACTTTGGGCAACTGAAATGAAGAGGTGCCACATGAATGGCAACTCAGACAGGTTGCTGAAATGGAGCTATCGGATTCCAGTTGGATCGAAGAGACTCCTTGCAGTGTTTGTGACAGTCAGGAGTTTCTGCCAGGGAAGTGGGTTCCAGGATGAAATCAGGGGGGCAGTTCAGTGTGCCAAACGTGCCAATTTCGTGGTGGTGAAGGACTGACAAACTCCCTAGTGACGTGGGTAATTGGAGATACAAATTGCAGATTGGAAGTGCATTTGGTCTGGAAATAGATGCAAGGATACCGGAAAACTGAAAGTTGGATGATATGTTTAAGGTGCTAATGGACAGAACCTAGAGAGCTGCTGGAAAACGCAAAGCGTGGACGATGATGATGAGGTTTTCAGAAATCAGGTTCTGCCTCCTAAAACTGGGAGCTGGGGCCTTCAGAAATTTTAAGAGACTGATACCCTCTTTACTTTGATACGAAACCAATATGCCATGGATTTTTAAATGAGTAAGCGGAGTACTGAGGGGGTTTGGTGGGATCTGCTACTGTATTTTATGTTGTTTGTGACTGCAGAAATTAGGATTTGGAAGGGAAGTGATACGGAAGTGCGGAAATCAGAGGGGTGCCAAGTGGGCCAATGAATATTACTGGCTGAATCTGGGTTTGTTCATTGCATTTACTGCACCAAAAGGGACCAGATGTTCCGGAACGGCAGCTTGAATTGAAGTGCTGCAAAAGCATGGAAGATTCCGAGCAAATTAAAGCTGAAACCAGAAGTGGAAATAACGACCACGTTCAAGGAGCTGCTGCAAGTTAAGGGTCAGTCTGAAGCTGTATGAATGCAGCCTGATGTAGCTGCTTGTGGTATGTCAAGGAAGTCAGAGTGGAAATGGTTGCTGGTCTATGGTGGCTGCGTGCAGATTTCTACCAGAAAAGGAGGAGCAGTGCAGAAATAGCTTGAGTGGGGCGTGCCAAACTGTCTGATGGCGTGTCTGATAATTTCAGGTGATTTTAGAAGATCTGCGAATTTGGAGAGATGGGGCTGAGACGTGGGCTGATTTCTGATGTCCACCGTTGGCACATTGCCAGGAAAAATTGTGTACTCAGTGAAGGTTGAAGAGTGTGCTGCTGTAGGGTGATACCTGTAGAGAGTCAAAGAGAAAGTTGATGCTGATAGCCGTTTTTCTATACTTGTAAATCACTTTGAAACATTGCTATACTTTTAAGTTTTGCAAAATCATATGTAATCTCTCGCAAGAGAGAAACCCCTTGTTTCGCCTAGGCTAGCAGGTCAGGTTTGGTCCCCCTGATAGTCTGGGTTTTCTTTATTGGAATAAAGGTTTTTTTCCTTAAAAAAAAAAAAAAAAAAACTTAAATCAGACTTTGTTATTAAAAAGGTTCTCTTGGTTGAAGACTTTAATTTTAACTTGCTTATCATAAGTCAATTATGTGATACTGGTTATGTAGTTACCTTCACCAACTCTAACTGCCTGATTAGAAACTTGCAAGACTCAGAAATCCTACTTAAGGGCACTAGGAAAAATAATGTTTACACTATAAACCTACCCCTAGTACCTAAATGCATGTGAACTCAGTTAGAACAATCGAACCTCTAGCATAGGAGATTAGGTCACACTAATCTGAGATTGATTTCAAAAGTCACCCAACTTGGCCTAATTAAAGGTATCCCTAAAATTAAGAATCATGAAAACTTAATATGTAAATCATGTAATCAAGGTAAACTAACCAGGTCCAATCACAAACTAATTCAGTCTGATCTAACTCAAACCACACTTGAGCTCCTGCACCTTGACCTATTTGATTCACATGGAGCCAAGTCACTAAGCGGAAACCGGTACTGCTTAGTAATAGTTGATGATTACTTTAGGTTTACCTGGGTTAGGTTTCTAAAGACCAAAGATGAAACGCTAAACTTATTCAATGATTTTTGTAAGTTAATTGAAAATTAAAATGATACCAAGATTAAAAGACTTAGGAGTGACCACGGGGGAGAGTTTGAAAATCAACGATTTGAGAAATTTTTTAAGGTAAATGAGTATATACATAAATTTTCGTGTCCTAGAACCCCCCAGCAAAATGGGATAGTTGAAAGGAAAAATAGAACCCTACAGGAAGCCGCTAGGGCTATGCTCAATGAATTTAACCTAGCTAACCAATATTGGGCAGAAGCAGTTAGTACGGCTTGCTACATCCAAAATAGGGTATTACTTAACAAACGACACAATAAAACACCCTATGAATTATACTACCATAGACTTCCAAACCTACATTACCTAAGGGTCTTTGGGGTGCAAAGTCCATATCCTAAACACCAAGGACTATCTAGGTAAATTCCAGTCTAAGTCAACCCTAGGTATTTGTAGGACCGGTGCCGTCGATAGAGGGGGGGGGGTGAATATCGATTGTGAAAAATCTTTCGGAATTCTTCGTAAAACTTTTGTTCTGGACTTAGAATATTAGTAGCGCAGCGGAAAATAATTTAGAACGAAAAAACAAAGCAAGACAGTGACACAGCGGATTTTTACTTGGTTCTCGACCCCCCAGGGTCAGTACATCCAAGGCCTATGCACGGGAACGCCCGTCCACTATTGGTCTCCTTCCCGGACTTTCCGGAGGCGGAGAAACCCGACTTACAGTGCAAGTTTACACTTAAAAGATATAGAAAACTAATTGCAGTGTAATTAAAGCAAATCGAATAAAACAAGTTTGAAGCTTGGTCGATCTAGACCTCCGAAGTGCCGCGCACTTCCTCCTGGAGCCTCCCGGTCGTAGAGCCTCGTTTCTAGCGCGTTGCCATCGGTCAGAATGCTTGGAATGGTTCGGTTCTTGGAAGTCGTGTTTGAAGCAGAGGGGTCGAAGGCCCTTATATAGGCCTCCTAGGGGCGCCCCGGACGCTGGGGGCGCCCCGGAAGACTCGGTCAAACTTTATCCCTGCGCCTACCTTGCCGCAGGTGATCATGGAGGCTTATCTGTGTTTCGGAGTCGAAATAGCAAATACAGGTTTGAACCCGGGCGCCCCGGACGCTCCGGGCGCCCCACTTGACACCTGTTCTGCCTGCTTCACCAAAATCAGCTTTTTGGCTTTGTCTGGGGGCGCCCTGGTTGCATGGGGGCACCCTGGATGTTGCCTTCCAACCTCACTTGTTTACTTTCTTTGTCTCCGGTTCTTGGTACCTGCAAGATACACAAACACAAAGCATATATACATGAAATATTAACCTTAAGGATTTGGTTCGGACTTCGGATCTCCACGAAACCCTAGGTCGAACCGGCACAAGTTTCCATCCCCGAGAACTTGCCCTTCACCTACTCCTTTCAGGAGACGATTGCCACCCAGCCCTTCGGGCGGACTTTTGCTTAACTTTCGATACCTCCGGACCTCGAGACGCCCAAACCCTGACCCGTCTCTACTCCTGTCCTTAGTCATCGCTCAGCTAAGTTGCTCAGTCCCTTGGACCAAGACTTCATTACCTAGCAGTCCTTCGCCAGGTGCCTAGCAGCCCTTCGCTAGGTCTTCTATCCCTAGCAGCCCTTCGCTAGGTCTTCTATGCCTAGCAGCTCTTCGCTAGGTGCCTAGCAGCCCTTCGCTAGGTGCCTAGTAGCCCTTCGCTAGGTCTTAAGGTTTCGATACCTAACAGCCCTTCGCTAGGTGCCTAGCAGCCCTTCGCTAGGTCTTAGGGTTTCGATACCTAATATCCCTTCGCTAGGTCTTAGGGTTTCGATGCCTAGATTAACTAGGACTTTTCTTCAGCTATGGTTACTTCTCTCTTACTTCCCTTTGTCTGTTCAATGTATCACTGACTTAAGTGTATTGCCAAACATTAAAACACTTAAAGGAGAACATCATTGATGCAACTTGCACCAACAATCTCCCCCTTTTTGATGTTTGACAATAACTTAAGTTAGATTGGTTTAAGGGGCTAACTTACTATCCTTGGGAAAATTTGACTTTAGTTTTGAACATATTTTTGATCCTCTAGGAAAAATAAGAAAAAATTTCTAACTTAAGAGCATACCTCTCCCCCTTTGTCATACATCAAAAACACAAGTACTTTTGAAAAAGATCTTTAACAACATGCAAGTACTTTTGAAAGAATTTGTAATTTTTTTTGAAAAATATAAAGTATTTTTTGGAAAATGCATAACTTTTGAAAACATGTTATTTTGGAAAATATAAATACTATGCCTATTTTGCAAGTACTAACTGTTTTTGAAAGAGATGAGACTTTGAGAAATATAAGTAATTTTTGAAACATAATATTTTACTTGACTATGTTTCTTTTCCATTCTGACACAATCCTGGGAAATCTTGTTGACTACAAGGACATTTCCTAAGTGTCCTGGAATTTCTTCAAAGTCAAGTAAATATTAATAGAATTTAAAAAAAAATGATAGTACTTTTGAAAATATATGCTGGTGCATTTTGAAAAATGTGTGAACTTTTGAAGACTCAATATATTACTTGATTTAGTTTATCTTCCAGTCTGACACTATCCTGGGAAACCTTGTTGACTACAAGGGCATTTCCTAAGTGTCCTGGAATTTCTTCAAACTCAAGTAAATATTGTTTCAAAGATAATTTCATAGGTCACACGAAAACAATAGACTAATAGTATTTTGAAAAACTACTTATGTTCCTAGCAAGATTTGAAAATACAACGCATGAAAACATTTGAGATATTCAATAATTCTTTTAATTTGATCTCCTCCTAAACTTGACCCAGTCCTGGGAAGCTTGTTGACCACCAGTAATCTTCCTCTAAGTCTTAAGGTTTGATTCAAATTAATGAAATTATCTAACAATTAATTAAACAAGATTATTTCAGAAGTTTGATTTATACTTCCCCTAAAGTTGACACATCCTAGGAGTCTTTGTAGATTATGAAGTGGACTTTCCTCTGTGTCTTTAGGGTTTATCAAAATCAAACAAGACAGATAAATTTTACAACATAAACCTTTTTCGAAAAACACAAGTGATAACGATTTCAAGCTCAGTTTTCGAAAAGTATTTTCAAATAGTAATTTTTACAGTGTAGTTTTCGAAAGCCAAAAAAAATAAAAATCACTCCCCCTATATCGGATACCATTTGACTCTATCTAAGTGTCTTAAGTGTAGCGACCCGCCTTCTCTGCCTTAGACGGATCGTTACTTCTGTCTACTTCTCGACTTTAATGCACGACTAAATAATGCGAAAATCTTTTTTTTTTCTTTTTTTAAATTCATCTAAGAATGATATTCTAACTTAAGTAGTCATGCATGATACCATGTCACACTTTCCTTCTCAAAAACTCGTAAAATGGTACTTTTGAAACCTGCCTCGCCCAACTCAATTTTCGGGTATCAGTCGACTGATACTGTATCAGTCGACTGATAGCCTGAAAACTGAACTTTCAGGTTTCGGCACTTGCTTCAAAGGTCCACCAATCATGTATTTTCGAGCCATATAAAACTATGATACCGTTTCTATACTCTATGACAGTTTTCAAATGAGTTTAGCCAATCAAAACGAATCCATAAACTTGAAATTTGGACTTTTGCGGAAGAAAATAAACTATACAAGTTATATGAACTTTAACACTAAAGTTTGTACCAATCTTGACTTCTATACATTCATAACACCAAATACATGTTCTATGACCTTGCTAAAGCATCATGAAATGTGAATGCAACTTTTCTAAACATATTTAAGCAATGAAACTTAATTCAAAGAAGAAATTGATACTATCTTGGCACATGCATCTATTTCTCTAACTAAGTATCAATATCTCTAACTGCTCACAATTCTACTCATCCAGTGCAATCATAAGAATATATAGGCTAAAAGAAACGACATGGAATCTTTACTCTAAGAAATTGAGTATGTAAAACTATCCAAAACTTAAATGTTCGCTAAACTCCATAAAACAAAAACTTGAAATTCAAATGAACTATAACATTGTGAATTAAATAACTAAATTGTCTTGTGCCAAAGATCTCTCCATAATCAGCCACCACACACACTTTTCTCAGCACCGCCTCGTCGCCTTCCTTCAGAATTGCTTGCCTTTACCTTTATCTGTAATAAGAGGAAATGCAACTAGTAAGCAAAAAGCTTAGTAAGTACTATCTAGCTCACAAAATCTCGAAATGTGCAAACATGCTTCTAGATCAAACTGAAAATCATATGAGATACTAATATGCTTGAAAGAAAACTAAGAACATGTATAACTCAAAACATGCATACTCAAGCAATAATAAATCTCAATTTACTTTTCTTAGCTCAACTTGAAACTTTAGCTATTCTTTAACTTTTGAAAACTTTCTTAAACTTTCCAAACTTTGCTAAAGCATATACTTGAAAATAATAATCACTTGGATCCACTGAAGACGTAAGTACCATCTCATATGCGCGTTCCCTAAAAGGTTGGGGTAGCGAGCCACCAATCCTAATAGAGCAGACCTTGGTCTACCAGGGCCAAGACCTTGGAATTGGACACCTGGATTTCTTTAACGACGCCCTTGGACGCCGGGTACTGGCCTTATAAAATAAAATAGCTTTTCTTTCTTTTCTTTCTTATCTGTAAATGCCTTGGCATTTTCTGGAGCACCTTGCGTGCTAAAATCCCTAAGTCTTGACTTTTGGGGATTTCTTAAGGCCTTGGCCTTTTCTTTTCTTATCTTTATCTTTATCTTTTCTTTTCTTTTCTCATAGCTTTTCTTGGACCCTAAACTCACATAGGGTATTAATCAACATATATAAGCATATAATGAACTAAGATCACATACAAAAACTCAAACAAAAAGGAAATATCTCTTCTAAAAACTTTTAAAGGAAATTCTCGCGGAAAAACCGCCTCTTACTGCAGGTGAGCAGTACTTACATTGATATCTTGGACTTACAACCAAGATTAACGTCTAGGACTCGGGAGAAACTTGAGATCTCGGAGAATTCTTCGCGCCTACGCGTTCTCCTCGTCAAGACGAACGCAACGCTCCGCTTTCCTTGATCCCTCCTTGGCCGGCGCCCCTTGGAAGAGGAGAGAAAGGGCTTGGTGTTGGCGTGCGTGCGTGAGAGGGGAAGGATGTCGCGCGGCTAGGGTGAGGAAGAGGAAAACCAAAAATTCTAATTTCCTCTCTTAACTTATCTATTTATACTTATGGGGGCGGATTGACCTAACTACACCTTAAATATAAGTCTCTCCACCCTTTGCTGTGCTTGATACCCTAGCCTGGCTGGTCGCGCGCTTGCCTGGTTACGTGCAGGTCGCGGCTTCGAAACCCCCTGCTGCCCTTAAGTGGTTTTTCCTTTTTTTTTCTTTTTTTTTCCCTTTCTTTTTTTTAAAATACCCAAACGGACTCGGAAAATTCCATAAAAATATTCTAAAAATTCCTAAAAATATCTAGAATATTTCTAAACCATTTTTAAATAATTCTAAGGACTTTAAGAACTAAAAATGGGAATTTTGGGGCGTTACATTAAGGAACTTTAGTGTTGTCCTAAGAGGCTTGTGTCTAATTGCGTGAGTCAAACAATTTTTGAAAAGACATAATTTTTGAAAAACGTATAATCTGTATATTCAATCAAATAAGCATGAATTCCATAAAAACATTATTATATTGAAACACTAATTTGAACATATATTTTTAGAAAAATATTCTAATAATTTTGAAAAACAATTTTGAAAAATATTTTTCAATTTATTAGTCCTTAACATCTCACCCATTTTAGATGTATCAATACAACAAGCATGATTGCCTTATAGGTGTATTGTGAGATGCTTGAATCATTTTTCTTAATTTATTATTAACTCTAAGATTTAATTGAAGCTTGTGTTAGATTTGAATTTGACAAGAAGTAACTTGAATTTGAATTTCAAAAATCGGCTTCCAGGTCTTGGCGAGGCACTAGGCCTTCTTTGGCCGTAGCCTTATTGGATCATCAACCCTTTCCTTGACAAAGCCTTTTAATGAAATTTCATTTTCAAAATTACTTGTTGAAAAATTCTGGTCTAACTAGTTTGGGTCTTGGATTGGTAGCTTCGGCTAGTTTCACCAGTCTAAAGAGACCAAGTATACTTGATCTTATTAGAGTTGGTTTCCCTAACGTACTATCATCTCACCGCCACCCAATACCAGGTTGATCAAGTTTTAATTATTCTTTTTCCTATAGCCGTTCTAATATATGCATAAAATTTAAATATGAATGATATGTCATATATTAAAAGAAGTAACAGATGCATGACATGGTAATTATGCATGAGTCAAACAATTTAAATCATTTAATTTAAGTTTATAAAAATGTATCAAATTCCCGATTTGATACATGTCGTGTGAACCCGCGAATATGTCAACCCACTTTGACATATTTAATGTTATTAATTTTAATTGTTATAGTTTGGGTAAAATTTTATTTTAGTTTGAGTTTAAGTTATTTAAGATTTTAGTTAAATTCAGGTTAATTAAGAATTGATTGAATTTAATTAAGATTTAATTAAGATTTGATTTTGATTTAATTTGAATTTAATTTAGATTTAATTTGAATTTAATTAAGATTTAATTAATATTTAATTTAGATTTAATTAAGATTTAATTTGAATTTAATTAAGATTTAATTAAGATTTGATTTA
Source organism: Boesenbergia rotunda (assembly GCA_024364735.1). Taxonomy (NCBI): domain Eukaryota; kingdom Viridiplantae; phylum Streptophyta; class Magnoliopsida; order Zingiberales; family Zingiberaceae; genus Boesenbergia; species Boesenbergia rotunda. The sequence goes on along the minus strand of JAGFNQ010005034.1, from coordinate 39,965 downwards.
GATTTAATTAAGATTTAATTAAGATTTGATTTAGATTTAATAAAGATTTAATTAAGATTTGATTTGAATTTAATTAAGATTTAATTAAGATTTGATTTGAATTTAATTAAGATTTAATTAGGATTTGATTTAGATTTAATTAAGATTTAATTAAGATTTGATTTAGATTTAATTTGAATTTAATTAAGATTTAATTAAGATTTGATTTAGATTTAATTAAGATTTAATTTAGATTTAATTTGAATTATATTAAGATTTAATTAAGATTTGATTTAGATTTAATTAAGATTTAATTAAGATTTGATTTAGATTTAATTAAGATTTAATTAAGATTTGATTTAGATTTAATTAAGATTTAATTAAGATTTGATTTAGATTTAATTAAGATTTAAGTAATTAATAATTGTGGGTTTAAATTCATCATTTTCATTATTTCGAAAATTTCTTCTTCATCTTTATCTTTCTTTTCAAGTTTTTCTAATAATTTTGATTTATTTGAATTTTTGTAATTTTTATTAATTATGGCCTTTATCTTAGATAGTTCTATATCCTCCTCAAGATTAGATCTTTCAATCTTGACTTGAGTCTATTAGGATGTTATTATCCTTTGCATCCCATAAAGGATTTAAGCTATACCAAATGGATGTAAAGTTAGCTTTTCTAAATGGATTCATTATGGAAGAAGTCTATGTAGGACAACCCCCTGGTTTTGAGGACTTAGAAAGACCTGTCCATGTCTACAAACTCACTAAAGCACTTTATGGACTAAAACGAGCACCTAGGGCCTGGTATGAACGCTTATCAACCTACCTAATTTCTAAAGAATTTAAACAAGGACAAATTGACTCAACTCTATTTATTAAAACCTTAGGAAAAGAAATCTTTATTACCCAAATCTACGTCGATGACATAATCTTTGGGTCGACTAACTCAAATTTCCTAAAAGAATTCGTTAAAATAATGAAAAATGATTTTGAAATGAGCTTAGTTGGTGAGCTCAACTTCTTTCTAGGGTTACAAATTAAACAAACTAGGGATGGAAACTATGTCCATTAATCCAAATATGCAAAGGAATTAATAAAGAAATTTAAAATAGATAACTCTAAAAGCATAAGTACTCCCATGGCCACAAATGTAAAAATAGATAGTGACCCTGATGGTAAACCAGTAGACCTAAAACTCTATATAAGTATATTGGAAGTCTACTGTACCTTACAGCCAGCAGACCTGATATCCTCTTTGCCGTAGGAATGTGTGCTAGATACCAAACCTATGCTAAGGAAACGAACTTAGCAGCCCTAACAAGAATACTAAGATATGTTAAGGGCACCCTAAATGTAGGGATTTGGTATCCTAGGACCTCAACCTTTGACTTGTTTGGATACTCTGATTCTGACTACGCTGGTTGTAAATTAGATAGAAAGAACACAAGTGAAAGCTGTCAACTATTAGGAAATAGTCTAGTAAGTTGGTGCAGTAGAAAACAACACTGTGTAGCTCTATCCACAACTGAAGCTGAGTATGTAGCCTTAGGAGAGTGTGCAGCACAACTCTTATGGATGATGCACACTCTTAAGGACTTCCAGCTTAACTACACCCAAACTCAAGTCTACATTGATAATATAAGCTCAATTAATCTAACTAAGAACCCAATCCAACATTCCAGAATAAAACACATAGAAGTTAAACACCACTTTGTAAGAGATCATGTAGCCAGGGGTGAGATAGTCCTTAAGCATGTAGACTCTAAATCTAACTTAGCTGACATATTCACCAAACCCCTACCTGAGTCTGAGTTCAGCTCACTAAGAAGACTGTTAGGATTATGCTTGGTAGAATAGGATTACTCTACTTCTGTTTTTTTACTGCTTTACTCGATTTTAAAATCAGTCTCTAAAATAATTTTAAAACTACTTTACTTGATTTTCAAAATCTTTATTGCAATTTTAAAATCAATTTTTTGACTTAATTTTTTTCAAAAACTACCCCCTTCAAAACTAGGACTTTTTCGAAAATGGACTTAGCCTAGGCCCTAACCCTAGAACTGCATACACCTATAGATCTAGAAGCCAGCATCTCATAAGCACCTTAGAGTACTTTTGACTGATAACCTAGAATGGGTTGAGATGCTTAGATCTTTGCCTTAATTCAAGATGCTTTAAGTCAGTGCATCTGCAGTAATTGGGGCACTAAATACATGTAAACAGTAATCAGGTTAAGTGTCAAGTTTAGAAAATCTAACTTGAACAGAACACTTAACTTGACTAACCTTAGCAAAAACTACTGCTTATAACAGTTAGTAACTAGCTAATTGGGTTAGACAGGACCCTACAGAGATAATTCAAATTGATTTAGTTCAGTTTATATCTTGAATTGGTTCAGTACAACACATTATTCTTTTGCTATATCCTTATGTAATTTTTTGCTATATTGTTTTTTTTTTGATATATGGAAAAGGGGGAGAGATTGGAAAGGAGAGAAGATTCTAGATTTAAATTTTTTTTTTTCAAATTTCAAAATTCTCCTTATCCTTTCTTCAAAAAGTACTTAATCTAAGTTGCTTTCAAAACTACTTTTTCAAAACTATGTTTTTTTAAGTACTTGATCACTGCTTTTTCAAAATTGTGTTTTTTTAAGTACTTGATCTAAGTTATTTTTCTAAGTACTTATTTTCAAACTTCTCTAAAAGAAAAGTTTCTAAGTATAAACCTTCTAAAATACTAAAAGAGATTGAATTTTTTTTTAACTCAAGAAGGTGTTTAGAAAATTGTCTAAATTATTAACTTGAAAATTTTTCTAAGTGTAAAGTTGCTAAGTATAAATTTTCCAAAGTGTCGACCAAAACTTTCCTTGAAAAAGTTTTATAAAACTTCTTTTGAAAAAAAAGTTCTAAGTGTTGAAAAATCAATTCCATCTTTAGACTTAGAAATTTTTTCAAAACCCCACGAACCTTTGAAAAACCTAGGGGGAGATTCCTTCCAGGGGGAGGAAACTAAACTGGAATTTCACCTGTTTTGATTAACTTAACTTTTTGAATCGGGTTGTCATAAATCAAAAAGGGAGAGATTGTTGGTGCAGACAACACCCAAGTTGAACCATGGTTTTGATAATGGCAATGAGTTCAAAAGTTAAGATGTGATGTTTATCTAACATGTTACTTGAGTGTGCAGATTGAAGTCCTAGCGAAGGACTGCTAGGCATCGAAACCTTAAGACCTGGCAAAGGGCTGCTGGGCACCTAGCGAAGGACTGCTAGGGGACTAAGACCTAGCGAAGGACTGCTAGGCACCAGGCGAAGGACTGCTTGGAACCAAAGACTTGACGAAGGATTGTTGGGCACCAGGCGAAGGACTGCTTGGTACTGAAGACCTGGTAAAGGACAACTAGGCACCTGGCGAAGGACCGCTGGGCAAAAGTCCAACCGGAGGAGCCGGTTGGCAACAGGTAAATTTCCCGAGAGGAGTAGGTGAGGGCGCGTTCCCCATCGAGAGAACAGTAGGCGTCAGTTCGACCTAGGGTTCCATTTTGGAGACCCAAAGTCAGAACCAAGACAGCTACGGCTGTAAAATTCACTAACATGCTTGCTTTGTTTTGTTTGGTACTGACCCTGGATGTAGGACCGAAGGAACGAGTTTTTGCAGCTCAGAATGCCCCAAAGGAGAGGGGCAGCAGTTGGGTTGGGCGCCCGGGAGGTCCCGGGCTCCCTCAGTCAAAGCCAAACAAGAGTTAAGCAAGAAAACACTTCAGAAGCACACTGGGTCGGGCGCCCCCTTGCTCCCGGGCGCCCCCGTGCTCCCAGGAGCCCTGGATGTCTCAGGCGCCCTGGGTCCAAGCCAACGAAGCGATAGAAGCTTATCCAGCCGAGAAGCCTGCTGACAAAGTCAACCCGGGCGCCCCCTGCTTCCCGGGCGCCCCCGTCAAACCTCGAGCCCGATCCTGGAGGGATAAGGGCCGACCGAGAGATTTGCAGATCAAGTGACACGCGGAGGGAGCCCCTAACGTCCAGGGCACCCCAAGTGCACTATATAAGGGGCTCGACCCCCAAGGCTTCTCAACACATTCTTCCAACGTCAATACGCTCTTCGACTCACGCGCTCTGCTCTGGAAACCACCCATCTCGAGATTCAAGCGTCGACGACGACCCTCTGCTCCGAAGTACGATATACACCGGGCGTCAGTAACGAAGAGTTTAATTTTTAGTTTACTGTACTACAACTGTAATATTTTTCTGTAAACATTTGAGCACATATAGAATTGTCCGCAGTAAACGGTCAACGACCGTGAGCCTTGGAGTAGGAGCTGACCGCGACTCCGAACCAAGTAAAATCGCTTGAGTTCTTGTGCTGTGTTTTCTATTCCACTGCATATTCTCTTAACCTCGAATCCGAAAAGTTTCTAATGATATTCACCCCTCGTCTATCGTATTCTCTTGATCCAACAACTAGCAATGGGCATGGCCTGATGCTGATGTTGCAGCACATTCGACATGGATGCCAGAGTGTAGCACCGCGCCATCTTATCTGCCTTGACCCACTTCTTGTAACGCTCCCTCAACTCTTTACCGGAGTCCTCTCTAGGCCTTTTCAGACATTCCTCAAAGAGTACGAATTTGTACTCTTTAGCAATGAGGACAATGTCAAGGTTCCTCTTCCTGTCTATGTAGTTTGGGCCAGTAAGTTTATTTTCCTTTAGAATTGTTGCTAGTGGGTTAAAGGCCATTATGAAAAACCTGAGAATCACAACATACATTACTTTAGAAATCGAAAATAAATTGATTCCTCAAAATAATAAATTTTCGAAATCAACCAACACCCCTATACACCGAGAAATTCGCATGCCACGATGGTGTGGATGTATATGAATCCCTACATTCGTAAGAGGAGGTTTTACCCATCAATCTTACTATCTTGTCAACCTAACTTTTTGACAAGTAAGATCAATAGTTGGTTCACTTCGGCTCTGCAAAATAATAGCAGTGACTCCGATGGGGAGGATACTATTATTCGCATCTAAGTGTGCACCATTACATGACACTAAGAAAATTATTTCCAATTATGTGCCTTCCGATGGGGAAGTACATACGCTATTTAATAATTTTCTATAGTCTTTTCTGACCCAGTGATCCGCAGAACAATTCCATCTGCTGGGGAGGAAGGCACTCAGAGCCGACGCGCAAACTTGTTCGCATCACTTATCGGATTGTAATGGAAGCTGTGGGACCCTTAGGGTCACTCTCCCACTTAGGAATTTATTTCAAGGAATTTTAACTTAGCACAACCACACAACCAAGCACATAACCAAATATATGAAAAATATAGAAAATCCTAGATTTTCCAACTTTCATGGCCCTTGGTCTCTAATGCGCCTCCAGTCGTGTTGTCACTTCGTCCGCTCCTCCCTTCCTTCTGCGCAAGCTACCTTGAGGGATCTCCGAGCCGAAATGACTAGCTAATTATTTACATCATCGATCCTATACTCCACGAAGGTGTACATGAAAACTAGATCGAAAGTAAAATAAATAGCTCGACTAAACATGTGCCGTATTTAATTACAAAAATTAAATACCTAGACTCGTCAACCCTAAGGATTAATTAATTACATTAAATTTGCACAACCATTCATACAACCATTATTTGGCCATCACAAGTTGGAATCTCATGCCTGTAACACAAAGTTAGCCTATGCATATCCACGCATCATCTAGCAAAATAAAATGTATGAAAATGCAAAAATTAACCAATCCTAAACACACAAAGCCGGAAACCTTAGCTCTGATACCATTTGTTGGGTATGGCTTGGCGGGTTTCCTAAGCGAATACTTGATCGTTCCGAGAGACCTCTCTATGTCTACGGATTAAAATTTAATCCGAATGGAGATCCGTCTCTCAACGACCATCTCATGCCGTATCGAACGATCCAAATTACAACTTGGCCAATTACAAAAATCGGCCTTGTATTTTGCTCGACCGTTCGACCATGGAAAAGGCAACGGGTGGATCGCTGACTTTTGTGTTTATGGTCGGGGTTCAATTAGTTAATTATTGGCTATGATACGAAATCAAAATAATAAACTAACTCACATAAAATGACAAAGCAAACATAACATGACACATAATGACATAAGGGAGCTTGGGAAAGAGTTATACCTTTCCGATCACCTCGCGATCTTCTACCTTATGTCCCTCCCTTCTCGGACATCGTGTGGGCGATGGCCTACTGAGAACCGAGATCACTGAGGCCCTCCAAACGAGATCTTCTTCTTGCCTTGGCCGAAAACCAAACCCTAGCTGCTAGGGTTTTTCTCGCCGCAAGCCAATAGCTCCTTCTCCCTTGCGCTGCCAGCCACCTCCCGCCACCACAGGTCCACCGGCCAGCTGCAGACTTTGAGAAGGAGCAGAAGAAGATGAACAACCTCCCTAGCTATCTTCCTTGCGCCGCTGCAACACCTGCCCTTGCGCCACCTCTTTCCGCCGCCGCCCCTTGCTCCCTCGCCGCCGACCACCACAAAGGCAAGGGAAGATCCCTTCCTTATCCCTGATGATCCCAGCCGAGTAGTGATGGAGAGGGGAGGAAGAAAAGAGAAGGAGAGAAGCCTCCTTCCCTTGGCTGGCCGAAACCTAGAGGAGAAGGGATAAGAGAGAGAGAGAGAGAGAGAGAGAGAGAGAGAGAGAGAGAGAGGAGAGGCCTTGGGAGTAATCTCTTGGATCAAGCCTTGGTTTCATGATCTCCTTGGGTATATATAGGGCTAAGGTAGGGACCAAGGGGAGTTGGATCTTGGCCCACCAATGGATCTAAATCCGATCCATTAATTAAGATCCATTCCACTAAAGGATCTTAATTGAACTTCCTCACCAATCCCATATTTTCATATGGGCTCCACATATTATGAGTTATCCATCCCTCCGTGTTTAAGATCTCGAATGCCCGTTAATTAATTTAAATTACTGACAATTCAAATTAATTAACCTCTGGATCCTTGATTAGTACCACTCGACCTTATCATCATGCCGGATCAAATCCACCTGCAGGGTTTAGCATGATGAACCTTTCGAGCTCATCAAGGGGGCATCATCAAACCGACTCACCAGGACACGGATTTCATCAATAATCAACAACACATCATATTATTAATATTATCTCCCAACATACCGGGCCTATAGATCTAACAGAATAGATCTCGCCCATTGGTAAATCAAAGAAATAATAATTAATAATATATGTATGTTATTATATCGGGATTAAGAGATCATACTCCATAATATAAACTGAGGTCCTATCCAATTATCAAGTCATTACAAATTGGATAACCTCTGGTTTTGGTCCTGCTCGATGTACTCAAAGCACAATAGTGTAATTCTATGGTCAAGACCAACTACACCTAATTACACTACAACCATCCCGATGGGTTGCCCAATTCCTATTGGATCGGAGAAAACGATAGAGGGTGGGGGGGTGAATATCGTTATAAAATTTTTGGAATATTTGAGAAGATACGCAGCTGAAAATAATAGAACACACACGAGCACAAGTCGGTTTTACTTGGTTCGGAGTCGCGGTCGACTCCTACTCCAAGGCCCACGGTCCTTGACCGTTTACTTTGGGCAATTCTATATTCGAGAATACTTTTACAGATTGATAGTACAGATATAGAATTGGAAATTGAATTAACAACACTTTCATAATTTAAAGTTTTACCAACGCCCGAGGTGGATCGAATTTCGGAGCAGAGGGTCATCGTCGGCGTTGGAATCTCGAAGTCGAACTTTGTCGGAGTGCAACGCTAGAGTGAAAGTGTCTGGAGTGTTGAGAGCAATGGATGTTGAAGCCTTGGGGGTGAACCCCTTTTATAGCACCCATACGGGCGCCTGTGTCAATGGGGGTGCCTAACACGTGGCCTTCCCTGCGCGATCTCTTATCTGCAGGCTCGGTCAGCGCTTATCCATCTCCACTTGGGCGCCTAAGCTGATGGGGGTGCCCATGACCTCACGGGCACCTGAGCTGACTCAATCCAGAGGCTTCGTGGCTGTTTGCTTCGCTTGCTTCTGTTTTGCCTTTGCACTTGGGCGCCCGTATCCATCCGGGCGCCCGTATGCATCCGGGCGCCCGTATGCATCCGGGCGCCTAACCCCAGTAAGGTGCCTCACTCCATTGAAGCGCCTAGCTGTAGAAAACCAATCCTTCGATCCCTGCAACCAAGGTTAGTTCCAAAAATAAAGAAGCAAACATATTAGCATTTATTTACAGCCTAAGCTGTCATGGTTCTGACTTCGGGTCTCCCAAATGGAACCCTAGGTCTAACCGACGCCTACTGTTCACTCGACGGGGAACACGTCCTCACCTACTCCTCTCAGGAGAGTTTACCTTTTGCCAACCGGCTCCTCCGGTTCGACTTTTGCCCAATACACCTGACCAGGTCTTCGTGCCCAACTTCTGGTCAGGTCTTCGAGCCCAACTTCTAGTCAGGTCTTCGGTGCCCAGCTCGTTGCCAGGACTTCTTGCCCAGTCCTCGACCAGGACTTCTTTGCCTAACTTCCGGTCAGGTCTTCTTGCGCAGTCCTCAACCAGGACTTCTTTGCCCAGCCATTTGCCAGGACTTCTTGCCTAGTGTACCTAGGGCTTTTCCTGCACTCTCAGTAAGCTTGTTGGATCATAACACCACCTTAACTTCTGAACCATTTGCCATTATCAAAACATAGATTTGACTTAGGTGCTGCTTGCACCAACAAACTCTCCCTTTTTGATTTATGACAACATGGTTCAAAAAGTTAAGTTAAAGAAACAAGCAATGTAAAGGATATTTAGTTTCCTCCCCCTGAAATAAAAATTCTCCCTTTGAGTTTTTCAAAAACAAGTGGGGGTTTTGAAAACACTTCTAAGTCCTTGACTATTCTTCAAAAAAATATTTTCCAAACGATTTTTCAGGTTAGATACTTATAAAAAAATTTTCAAAAGACTTTCAAGTTTAGATACTTAGAAAATTTTTTAAAAGATTTTTAAGTTTAAATACTTAGAAAATTTTCCACAAGATATTTAAGTTTAAACACTTAGAAAATTTTCCAAAAGATTTTTAAGTTTAAACACTTAGAAAATTTTCTAAAATAATTTTAAGTTTAAACACTTAGAAAATTTTCCATTTGTTTTTTAAGTTTAAATACTTAGAAAATTTTCCATTTTTGAAATGCTTTAGATTTGAAAACAAATATGTGTAAGTATTTTCACTACTTTACTTTTTGAGGAGATAAAAGTTTTGACAAAAAAATTAAAATTTGAAAAAAAACTTCTTTTCTCTCCTTTCCTTTCTCTCCCCCTTTGCCATATCTCAAAAAAAAATTATTATAGCAAAAAAGAGTAAAGAAAGTAACGTTCTGTATTGAACCAACTCTAAAAAATTTTATGCATAAGCTGAACCAAACCAATTTAACTTTTCTCTTTCGGGTCCTGTCTTACCCAGTTAGCTACTTACTAACTGTCATAAACAGTAGCTTTCGCTAGGGTTAGTCAAGTTAAGTGATATGATCAAGTTAGATTTTCTAAGCTTGATACTTAACCTGATTACTGTTCAATTGGTATTTATTGCCCCAATTACTGCAGATGCACTGACATAAAGCATCTTAAATCAAGGCATAGACCTAGCATCTCAACCCAGTCTAGGTTGTCAATCAAAATACCCTAAAGTGCTTGTCAGATGCTGACTTCTAGATCTATAGGTGTATACAGTTCTAAGGTTAGGGCCTAAGCTAAGTCCATTTACGAAAAATGCCCTAGTTTTGAAGGGGGTAAGTTTTTGAAAAAAAACTATGTCAAAAAATCATTTTAAATTTCAAGACAAAAATAATTTTTCAAACATATTAAATAACAGATAAGAAATAAAATAATTTTTGGAAAAGACACATGTAGAGCAGTCCTAATCTACTAAGCATAACCCTAACTGCCTTCTTAGTGAGCTAAACTCATACTCAAGTAAGGGTTTGGTAAAGATATCAGCTAAGTTTGAATTTGAGTCCACATGCTTAAGGACTATTTCACCCCTGGTTACATGGTCCCTTACAAAGTGATGTTTAACTTCTATATGCTTTGTTCTTAAGTGTTGAATTGGGTTTTTGGTTAGATTGATTGAACTTATGTTATCAATATAGACTTGGGTTTGGGTGTAATCAAGCTGGAAGTCCTTAAGAGTGTGCATCATCCATAAGAGTTGTGCTACACACTCTCCTAAAGCAACATATTATGCTTCGGTTGTAGATAGAGCTACGTAGTGTTGCTTTCTACTGCACCAGCTGACCAGACTATTTCCTAAAAGTTGGCAGCTTCCACTTATACTTTTTCTATCTAATTTACATCCAGCATAGTCAAAATTAGAGTATCCTGACAAGTCGAAGGTTGATATCCTAGGATACCAAATACCTACATTTAGGGTGCCCTTAATGTATCTAAGTACTCTTTTTAGGGTTACTAAGTGCGATTCCTTACCACAGGTTTGGTATCTAGCACACATTCCTACAGAGAAAAGGATATCAGGTCTGCTAGTTGTAAGGTAAAGTAGACTTCCAATCATACTTCGGTATAGCTTAAGATCTATAGGTTTACCTTCAGGGTCACTATCAATTTTGATATTTGTAGCCATAGGGGTACTTATACTTTTGGAGTTATCCATTTTAAATTTCTTTATTAACTCCTTAGCATATTTTGGCTGGTGAACATAGTTACCATCCCTGATTTGCTTAATTTGTAGTCCTAAGAAGAAATTGAGCTCACCAACTAAGCTCATTTCAAATTCATTTTCCATTATTTTTACAAATTATTTTAAAAAGTTTGAGTTGGTGGATCCAAAAATTATATCGTCAACATAGATTTGGGTAATGAAAATATCTTTTTCTAAGGTTTTAACAAAAAGGGTGGAATTAATTTGTCCTTGGTTAAATTCCTTAGAAATAAGGTAAGTTGATAGACGTTCATACCATGCCCTAGGTGCTTGTTTTAATCCATAAAGTGCCTTATTAAGATTGAAAACGTAATCGGGTATTTCTAGGTCCTCAAAATCTAGGGGTAGTCCTACATAGACTTCTTCTTTGATGAACTCATTTAAAAAGGCTGACTTAACGTCCATTTGGTAGAGTTTGAATCCTCTGTGGGATGCAAATGCTAACAGCATTCTAATAGACTCAAATCTGGTTACTGGGGCATAGGTTTCGTCATAATCTAACCCTTTAACTTGACTGAACCCTTTAGCTACTAAGTGAGATTTATTTCTAACTATTTCCCCTTCGTCATTTAGTTTATTCCTAAACACCCACTTAGTATCTATAATGGATTTGCCCTCAGGTTTAGGGACTAGTTCCCAAACTTGATTTCTTTCAAATTGGGCTAACTCCTCTTGCATAGCTATGATCCAATCAGGATCAGGTAAGGCTTCCTCTATAGTCTTAGGTTCAAATTTTGAAATTAGTGCGATCTGACTAAGATTTCTATAGGAAGACCTAGTTTTGACTCCTAAGGTTGGATTACCCACAATTTGATCAGAAGGGTGACTGAGTCTGGGTTTCTTAGTTCTTCGAGAACTTGGTTCAACCTCAGGTCCGGCTGGACGGTTTGATTCAGTATTTTATTCAACTATTTGAGTTGGTTTAATTATTGGTTCAGTTGATGCAGTAGTTGGTTCAAGAGTTAGTTCATTTAGAGGTTCAACTAGTGGTTCAACTGATGGTTCAATTGTATGCTCATTTGCCTCTTGATCAATATTTGATGGGTTCAGGATTTGATTATCAGATTTTGGCTTAGTTTCCTCATCAAAGATTAAATTTGTTGTTTCTTCAATTTTATTAGTTTTTTTATTGTAGACCCTATAGTCCCTACTTGTTGTTGAATATCCTAAGAATACTCCTAGAGTTGACTTAGACTGAAATTTACCTAGGTAGTCCTTGGTGTTTAGGATATGTACTTTACACCCAAAGACCCTTAGATAATGTAGGTTTGGCAGTCTATGGTAATATATTTCATAGGGAGTTTTATTGTGTCTTTTGTTAATTAGGACCCTATTTTGGATATAGCACGCCGTACTTATTGCTTCTGCCCAAAATTGGTTAGCTAGGTTAAATTCATTGAGCATTGTCCTAGCGGCTTCCTGTAGGGTTCTATTCTTTCTTTCTACTATCCCATGATGTTGGGGGGGGGGGGGTTCTAGGACAAGAGAATTCGTAAATATACCCATTTATCCTACAGAATTCCTCAAACCTTTGATTCTCAAACTCTCCCCCGTGATCACTCCTAAGTCTTTTGATTTTGATATCATTTTGATTTTCAATTATCTTACATAAGTAAATAAATAGGTTTAGGGTTTCATTCTTAGCTTTTAGGAACTTAACCCAGGTAAACCTAGAGTAGTCATCGATAACAACTAAGCAGTACCGATTTTCGCTTAGTGACTTGGCTCCATGTGAATCAAATAGATCAAGGTGCAGGAGCTCAAGTGTGGTTTGAGGTAGGTCTGATTGAATTTGCTTGTGATTAGACCTGGTTTGTTTACCTTGATTACACGAGTTACATATCGTGTTTTCATGGTTCATAATTTTTGGCACTCCTTTAATTAGACCAAGTTCGGTGACTTTTGAAATTAGTCTAACATTAGTGTGACCTAATCTCCTATGCCAGAAGTTGGATTCTTCTAATTGAGTTAAGAAGCATTTAGGTACTAAGGGTAGATTTATAGTATAAACATTATTTTTCCTAGTGCCCTTAAGCATGACTTCTGAGTCTTGAAGGTTTCTAATCAGGCAATCAGAGTTGGTAAATGTAACTACATAGCCACTATCACATAATTGACTTATACTAAGTAAATTAAACTTGAAGTTATCAACCAAGAGTATCTTTTTAATCACAAAATCAGATTTGAGTTCAATGTTACCTGACCCAATGACTTTGAGTGTAGTATTATTGCCAAATGCTACTGAGCCTAGGTTCTTGAACTTGAGTTTGGTGAATTTCAATTTGTCTCCAGTCATGTGTCTGGAGCATCCGCTATCCAACATCCATTGGTCCAAATCTTTATGTTCGTACACATAAAGTATTTATTGATTTGGATCCAATTAGAATTAAGGATTAGCTTAAATTGATTTTCACAACCTAATTTGTCTCACCCAGTCTATAGTTATCAATCACGTTAACCTTATGGGTTTTGTGAGACAAGTTTTAATAGATATATAGATTTTAATTTGAAATCATGATTGGTTTTTAAAAGGTTAAATTAATTTTGAAAAAATTTAATTAAGTTTTAAGTTTATTTTGGAAAGTGGTTGAATCTAAGATTAATTGAAATTTATGTTAGATTCAAATTTAACAATAGTAAAGTGAATTTGATTTTCAATAATTGGCTTCCAGGTATTGACGAGGCACTAAGCTTTATTTGGTCGTAGCCTTATTGGATCATCAACCCTTTCCTTGACAAAGCCTTTTATTGAAAATTCATCTTCAAGTTATTTCTTGAAAGATTTTGGTCTAACTAGTTTGGGTCTTGGATCGGTAGCTTCGGCTAGATCCACCATAATGGTTCCCCCAACGTACTATCATCTCATCTCCACCCAATACTAGGTTGTTCAAATTTCAACTAAGTCATTTTATCCTTAGTCTAACCAGTCCTAGATCTAAACATGGAAATTTGCAAAAAGAAATAAATAAGCAAGCATGCAATTAAAGAATTAAGCAAAAAAAAAGGTTATTTAATTACGAAAATTATTTTTATATTGGCTCCCCCTGGACTAAAGCCACGATAATGATTAGGCTAGATGTGAATCTTGTCCTTGGGGATCCAATACTGGTTTGGTTCAGCTTGGTTGTTCAAGCAAAGCTTGGGGACCCATGCTTGAACTTTGGCTCTAGGTTGGTTTAATACAGCAGAATATGACCGTTGTCTCGACTTGGTTCGATACCCTAACCCAGATCGATTAAGAACGGACTTCTGTTTTCCAAGGATCATGTCAAGACCCTTGGAACCCGAAGTAAATCGTTCTAAAGCCACTCTGAGCTCCTTGACTTGAGTTTTCAAGGAGGAGTTCTCTTTCTCAAGCTTTTCAACTTGAGTAGAGTTTCCTTCTTGAACCTTCTCGGTCAAGGATCTAGAGTCGGCTTTCTCTTTCAGGAGTTTTACTTCCTGTCGGAGGGATTCGACCCGGATTTTGGCTTTTGCCAGGTTACGAGATAAATACTCAATTAATTTAGATAACTCAACTTCGGAATAACCTCTTACCGTTATTTGGTCATTTTTCGAGATTGTGAGCCTTTCGTCGTCTGGCTCCGATTCCGATCCGGTGTCGATGTCTTCCGAAGCGGTTAAAGCGAGAAGATTTGATTGTGGGGCCTCTTCTTCTTCTTCGGAGGAAGATTCGTCCCAAGTGGCTTAGTGAGCCTTCTTCCTTCGAGTCTTCTTGGCTTCCTTCAGATTGGGGCACTCTGATTTGTAATGACCCTTCTTGTTGCATTCATAGTAAGTGACATTCATTTTGCCTTTTGAAATTGAAGGTTCAGCTGGATCTTCCTTTCATCGGTTCGCTTTCTTTCTGTTGGTTTGATGCTTCAGCTCCTTATAGTAGTCCCGAGCTAGCCGCACCAACTTGGGTCGATCCCCTTCACTATCTTCTGAGTCTGTTTCCGAGTCAGACTCGGGTGCTGGTTGTGGTTTCTTCTTGGCGACTTTTCCTTGGGATTTACTGCAATAAAGGCAATACTTTTCTAGGCCATAGTACAGTTAGTCTGTTCATGTAATTCTAATTCTGAAAAAAGTTCATCTAATTTAATTTTTGAAAGGTCCCTGGAAACCTTGTAAGCATCTACCATCGATGCCCACAGAGTATTCCTTGGGAATGCGTTTAAGGTATACCTGATTAGGTCACGGTTCTCTACCTTATGACCTATTATGTGCAATCCGTTCATCAGCTCCTGGATTCTAGCGTGGAGCTGTGCTGCTGATTCACCTTCGTTCATTTTTATTGTGTAGAGTCTGTTCAGCAACATATCTCTTTTGCTGATTCTGGTGTCGGAGGTACCTTCGTGCAGCTCAATCAGCTAGCTCCAAAGTCTAGGTTGCCTTTGCATCAGCCGGTTCAGCTCTTCCTTTGTCAATCCGCACTGCAAAGTCTAGGTTGCCTTTGCATCAACCTCGATCTTCTTCTTCAGCAAGGCGTCCCATTCAGAGTAGTATTATACCACTCCTTCTGTGTTCTTGGGGATCTCAAGACCAGATTGGATAATTATCCACATATCCACTTGAGTTTTCAGGTGGACTTCCATCCTGCTTTTTCAGTAGGAGAAATCTTCTCCACTTAAAAGCGGTGGTCTGGCTATGCTAAAAGCCTCTTGCATGGCCATAATAATTTCTGAAAAAAAAAACAAAAAACAGAGAGAACTTGTTCCAAGACTTGGTCTTGGATTAGTAGTGCGGAAGAAAATTAATAAAGATGAAGAACGATCGAGTGGTGTTGCACCAACCTCGATTAACGAGAAAAATTCGAAGAAAAGAAAAAAAATTTAAAATAATTTCATAAAATCCGAAAAAACTCTCAAATTGGTGGTTGCACCAAATTTGAGCCACCCGCTCTGATACCACTTGTTGGATCGGAGAAAACGATAGAGGGGGGGTGAATATCGTTATAAAATTTTTGGAATATTAGAGAAGATACGCAGCGGAAAATAGCAGAACACACGCGAACACAAGTCGATTTTACTTGGTTCGGAGTCGCGGTCGGCTCCTACTCCAAGGCCCACGGTCCTTGACCGTTTACTTTGGGCAATTCTATATTCGGGAAAACTTTTACAGATTGATAATATAGATATAGAATTGGAAATTGAATTAACAACACTTTTGTAATTTAAAGTTTTACCAACGCCCGAGGTGGATCGAATTTCGAAGCAGAGGGTCGTCGTCATCACTGGAATCTCGAAGTCGAACTTTGTCAGAGCGCAGTGCTTGAGCGAAAGTGTCTGGAGCATTGAGAGCAATGGATGTTGAAGTCTTGGGGGTGAACCCCTTTTATAGCACCCATACGGGCGCCTGTGTCGATGGGGGGGCCTAACACGTAGCCTTCCCTGCGCGATCTCTTATCCGCAGGCTCGGTCAGCGCTTATCCATCTCCACTTGGGCGCTTGAGCTGATGGAGGCGCCCGTGATCTCATGGGCGCCTGAGCTGACTCAATCCAGAGGCTTCGTGGCTGTTTGCTTTGCTTGCATCTATTTTGCCTTTGCACTTGGGCGCTCGTATTCATCGGGGCGCCCGTATGCATCCGGGCGCCTAACCCCAGTAAGGTGCCTCACTCCATTGAGGCGCCTAGCTGCAGGAAACCTGTCCTTCGATCCCTGCAACCAAGGTTAGTTCCAAAAACAAAGAAACAAAACATATTAGCCTTTATTTACAGCCTAAGCTGTCTCGGTTCTAACTTCGGGTCTCCCAAATGGAACCCTAGGTCGAACCGACGCCTACTGTTCCCTCGACGAGGAACGCGCCCTCACCTACTCCTCTCAGGAGAGTTTACCTTTTGCGAACCGGTTCCTCCGATTGGACTTTTGCCCAATCCACCTGACCAGGTCTTCGTGCCCAACTTCTGGTCAGGTCTTCGTGCCTAACTTCCGGTCAGGTCTTCATGCCCAACTTCCGATCAGGTCTTCGGTGCCCAGCCCGTTGCCAGGACTTCTTGCCCAGTCCTCGACCAAGACTTCTTTGCCCAACTTCCGGTCAGGTCTTCTTGCCCAGTCCTCTACCAGGACTTCTTTGGCCAGCCCTTTACCAGGACTTCTTGCCTAGTGTACCTAGGACTTTTCCTGCACACTCAGTAAGCTTGTTAGATCTTAACTTTGAACCCTTTGCCATTATCAAAACACAGGTTTGACTTAGGTGCTGCCTGCACCAACAATTCCATCTCGGTTGTGGGCCTCTATTTATACTAAGCAAGGAACTGATAACATAATCTTCCGTGTGACATCACACACCATGTTATCTACAATGCAAAGTAATTGGACTTCATGCATGTACTAATGTAAACAGACACCTAGTGTAGTTATGATTCTCTTTTCAAAATGAAGATGTTCATATAAAGAAATTCATGTCTTTCAGTATACACATCTTATACAATCTCCCCCTTTTTGATGTGTGGCAATATGTTTAAGTTTGATACTAACATGACAATTGAAAATTAAAAGCATAGTATACTAAGAAGTATAAACATGCATCCTCCCCCTTAACCTATGCCTTATCACAAGATTTTCAATTTTTCCCACAAACATAAAGAGTTAAGTTAAAATATAACTTAAACCTTTCAATTCTCCCCCTTTGACACCATCAAAAGGATTGCTCCAAACAATATTACCTATGGGTATCAATTTGGGACAAGTTTCATATTCTGAAAAAACCCAGAAATCAGAAACTAGCTACCTGTGCCAATCGACTGATACAGTTATCAGTCGACTGGTGGCTTCGAATAGCCAATTTATAGAAACTTCAGTCGGCTGCCCCCTGGGCCAGTCGACTGATACTTATCAGTTTGATATTTCAACCTTTCGAGCTGAAATTCAGAAATGCATGAATAATTTCAAAAAATTCAAAAAATCATGAAACTTTGCAAACATATTTCTTATGATGTATTCTAATAGAGAAAAATACATTTTCATTAAAAATCTAAATATGTTTGACTTTTTTTACCAAAACTCAAATTCTTTGAAAAACACTTCATTTTGTATGAACCTTGCATCCTAGTTTTGAAACCATGTATTTTGTAAACTTATGCCATAGCAAATAAAACACATAAATATTGTCAAATCATTTGAAATGCCCATCTATGATGTATGGGCAAGATGCCCATTAATTAAATATTTTTTTCCCATAGTTGGTCTATTTTCAATAATGTGATACACCTAATAACTCAACAAAACGCTACAAGCATAAGTGAGTTATTTGTATCATTCTAATATCTAATATGCATGAATACAATCATAAAGTAAAGTAATATGAGATGTTTTTAAGGTAAACCTTATTTAGCTCAATTTATCATGAATTTCTACTATGGGCTACAAACTTCCCCTTAATGTCTCAAGTCAACTAAATTTCAAAAATTTGAAATTCTAATACCATAGTTGACTTTACCCAAAATCCTCTATTCCTTGAGAATTGACTTTGGTACTCATTAGAAATGTTTCCTAATTAGGTTAACCAAGTACTCCTTAGGAATCCATTTCTTACATAGGGTCTTGGTCTTTGCTTGTCCTCTAGCATGTAGACGATAATAGATTTTTTCATTACTAGATTTTTCAAACCCTAACCCTTCTTTCTTGAAACTTGCCCTTTCGCTCTCAATGATCATATCTAGGGTTTTTGAGCCAATTTCAAATTTTTTAAGGGCTTTGGTAAGACTCTCTACCTTTTCACTTAATTCCTTATTTTCTTCTTCTAAAGATGAGTCATTTGAGTTAGAAGAAAAATCATGCATATTGTCCTTAATTGTCATAGATTCTAATTTATCATTTAGCAAGCAAATCTCATTTTTCAAACACTTAATTTTCTTTCTAGCATTAAACAAATCATCATTAGTGCTAGAGATAATTTTCACAAGTGTAGTACTGGGTAGTTTATATACCTCACTTACCGAGACGTCCAAATCCGAAGATTGACCTCCCCCTTCACTTGAGCTCCCTTCTTCATCTTCACTTGAGCTCTTCTCATTTTCAGATGATGTGGATGTTATGTTGTCAATTCCCATTAGCACAAAATGGGACACATGATGTTCTTCTTCTTCCGATGATGAAGGATCATCCCATGTCGCCTTTAGGTTTTTAACCTTCTTGCATTTTTCTTTTGTTTTTCTTTTGTTTTCTTCTTTTCATCCTTTTTCTTTTCCTCCCTCTTTTCTTCCTTCTTCTTCAAGAGTGGACAGCTATCCCTTATGTGTCCTTCTTCATGACAATTATAGCATATGACTTTTCTTGTCCTACTTTTTCTTCTTGAATTTTTCCTACCATGAGATTTGTTAGAAGAAAAACTTTTAAATGCTTTCCTCATCTTTCTTACCATATACGCCTCTTGATCACTATCCATTGAGGCGCTTGATTCTTCCGATTCGGATGAGGAGTATGAGACCTTCTTCTCATCCTTCTTCTTCCTCTCTTTTTCTACAATAAGAGCTATACTCTTTTCTTTGGTAGACACATTAGCTTGTTCTTGAAGTTCAAATTCATAAAATAAATCATCATGTTTTACTAAAGAGAGATCCCTAAAGGCTTTATAAGCATCAACCATTGAAGCCCATAAAGTGGTTCTAGGGAAAGATTAAAGCACATACCTTACTAGATCTCTATTCTCAATTTTCTCACCTATCACAAGAAGCTCATTGACGATTTCTTTAAATCTACCGTGTAATTGACTCACGGTTTCATTTGTCTTCAAGGTGAGGGATTGAAGTTGAGCCACCAAGAGGTCCTTCTTGGCTCTTCTTGATTCATTTGATCTCTCATTTAACTCAATGAGCTTTTTCTAAAGCTCTTTTGAGGACTTGAATGATCCAACTTTGTTCAATTGCTCTTTTGAAAGGCCACATTGTAGGGTTGTTGTGGCCTTTACATTTGCTTGCGCATTCTTCATAATCTCTTTTGACCAATTCTTGGTAGGAAGAGGTTCTCCCCTCTCATCCTTTGGCATCTCAAAGTCATCTACAATACTAAACCAATTTTCAATATCATTCATTAAGTAGTATTCCATTCTACCTTTCCAATACGCAAAGTCTTTGCCATCGAAGAATAGAGTTCGTACGGTGCTATAACCCTCTTAAAACACTATCTTGATGTTATGGTTGACGGTGAGTTCTCCCAAAACGAACCTTACTCTGATATCACTTGTTAGGACCTTGGTGTTAGGCTAGAGGGGGGGGGTTAATAGCTTTTTTTTTTATTTTGTCTACAAGAATGTTAGCTAAAACACAAAACAATAATAAACAAAATCAATTAACAAAAGAAAGCAATGCTAACTCCCTTGATTTACTTGGTATCTACCTTCAAGAGGTGACTAATCCAAGGATCCACACCGCATAAGCAATCTTCACAATGATCTTCTCCTTGAAGGTGGAGAAACTCTCACAAGATGCTCTCTTCCTCTTTTACAAGATGAGATCTAGAATATGAGGAAGAGAATAGGCTTTGGGCACTTAGAATAGAATTTAGCAATCAAGAATCGTAACCTATTCATACCCCAAAGCCTCCTCATAAATATAGGAGAGAACTGTTAAACAAATAACCCAGCACGACATCAGTCGGCTGCTCCCAGGGCCAGTCGACTGATCCCTCAGCCAACGACTCTTTTTCGAACACACAAGTCAACTGGTCCCTGGACCAGTCGACTGTTCTAGATTGTTCGAAACTCACAGAATGATGAGTCAACTGGTGCTCATACCACTTGACTGCTACAGTGCGCCCTCAGTAGTATCAGTCGACTGGTCCCCTTACCGGTCGACTGCTCTACTCACAAATGCACTCTTAACCTTGCCCGGAGTTCACCCTTCGCGTATGCCTTGAAGTCCACTTCCTTGACTTGCCTCTTGAAGTTCTCTTCCTTTGACTCTCATCCCTCGGATGCATACACAAGCCCGTGGCTTGTCTCTATGTCACCTTCGCGTATGCCTTTGAAGTCTACTTCCTTGGCTCGCCCTTGAAGTTCTCTTCTTTGGCTCTCGTCCCTCGGATGCTTCACTCTGTTACTTCTTGTGTGATTCATCAAGTCTTGCACGACTCAAGCACACATATCAAATTAACATGAAAACCTAACTTAATCATATTAACACACACATTAAAACTCATGATCTATCCGATCAATCTTGGGTCGATTAATGCACCAACACTTTCCTTGTACTCTTACTATTCCTTATTGTATTCATTATAATTGTTGATCTTATAGAAGTTTCACATCAAGAGTTGGGAGTTAGGTTCCCCATTTGTTCAACGTCCATCTCAAGACATTTTCATCAACTTGGTACTCAGAACACTCGTCGACTTGGTAACTTGACGAATCAGCGACCCGATAAATTTCATCTCTCACTTGGACTTGGACAACTTTAGACGAAGTTGACGAACGACCTATTTAAGCAAATGAATAGTTTAGGAAAATCAATTTAAATCATCTTGATAGATAAATAATCCATATCCCTTTAATAAATTATAGATCGGGATCCAACGGTTTCTCCATTTTTAATAGTTCATTGGGAAGGATTGAGGGATCATAACTGCTCCATGTTAAAGGGTCGGCCACTCTTACACTTGGCTAATAGCTTTAGCTCTATGTAAGGACAAGTGTCGCCTATAGGAGTCGTCCACCGGCGGATGCCCGGTGAAGAGAGGTCTTCATCGCAGTTTTTTTCCAAATACATGGAAAGTCGAATTGCCTTTTGCAAAGTAAGGCCTAGTGGATACTGGAAACCAAAAAGAGACAACGCCAATCCGATCAATCTTCACCCTGATAATAACCAAGAGAAAGCGAAAAAAAAGGGGAAGAGGGTGGATAGCTATTGTCGGAATTGACGTGGGGTCTCCACCAATAATTTCTCCACCTTTTAACTCTTGCACGACAATGAAGTGCACTGCTCAGACCACCACCTTCCTCTCTTCTCCCATCATTTCGCCTTTGAAATCTTCCATCTTCCATCTTCCATCTTCCATCTTTCTTCTGTCTTTTTCTTCTTTATCTTTCTCTAGCAAGCTAGATGCTTGTTATATACTTGATCGCCATTGGATTCCAGGTTCCAAACGCATATACTTGCTATAGCTACAACTTCATTAACACATGTCTCTGTTCAGCACTCCATCGCCTAAGGACTGCTCCGAGCAAGGCATACGCAGCTTCCACTTGGTCAAGAAGATCAAGAAGAAGAAGTTGCTCTACGGCCTTGTCTCCCTCCTCACCACCATCCTTTCCCTTCTCTTCCTCGTCTGGTTCATCCTCCACCCTTCCAAGCCTGAGTTCTATCTCAAGGACGCCTCCGTCTTCCAGCTCAGTCTAGCCGGAGCTGCTGCGCCGCGCTTCCTTAACTCCACCATCCTAACCACCATCGTCTCCAAGAACCCCAACGGCCACGTGGGGATTTACTACGACCAGCTGCGCACCTACGCTGCCTACAAGGGGCAGCAGATCACCGGCGACGTTGCTCTGCCGCCTTTTTACCAGGGACACCAGGACGTCAACGTCCTGAGCGCGGCGCTTCTTGGGGCGGGTCTTCCGGTGGCGCCCTCTTTCGGGTACGAAGTGGAGCGCGACCAGAAGACGACCGGGAAAATGTCCCTGACGCTGAGGATGGACGGCCGGCTGCGATGGAAGGTGGGGACGTGGGTGTCGGGGCAGTACAGAGTCGACGTGGACTGTGTGGCCGTCCTTCTGTTCAGATCCGCTGCTGATTCCATTTCAGGGCCCATGGGCTTGGTGCAAACTTCTCAGTGCTCCACCAACATTTGATACATAAATAGATAAAATAGATTTCTCAGGGGTGTAGATATTTTTATGCATCTAAAAAACTAATCACCGTTGTCCCACGGGCATGTGCGATGGTAGGAAATAGGGGTTCTAAATATAGTCGAGCCACTCATGCTGTATCATTAGTTAAGAACCGTTTGAGTTTTTTTTTTAATGGTGGATAAAATTTTTTTTATAAAATTAAATTCATCACCTCTAAAATTAATCGATTTAAAAAATTAAATATCTAAATCACTATTTGACTCTGTCCATTTCAAGCATTTGTGTTTATTATTGGTAAATCAATTATAAATATTATCTTGCTATGACTCTTGAATATGGTGATCAGAATAATAATTAAAAAGATAGTCGATAAATTTCATTAAGGATGAATGATTTATTAGTAGATTTTTTATTAAGTATAAGTTGTATTTTAAATTTATTTAATGAATAAATTATGAAAAAAACAGTCTACTTATTATAATTAAATCAAAGGCAACCAAGTTTAGCATATTGTATATTTAAGTTAGCCGAATGAAATCAATTATTTTATTTAATTTTTATAAAGTTAGATATTCAAATTTCGCTCCATTAATTGCTCTGTTTTGAAAAACCAATTTTGAATATTCTTATAATCCAATTTTCAAAAACCCAAGTTAAAAACAATTTTAAAAACTAAATTTGCAAATAGTTTTGAAAATTGATTTTAAAACAATTTTGAAAATTAAATTAAAAACTAATTTTGAAAATAGTTTTTGAAAACAATTTAAAAAGATAAAATTTGAGATTCTAACGCCCCATTAAAAAAAATAATTTATTTAAAGAAATTATCCTTATCAACCATTGCATTCTCTCTCTTTTAAAAACCAATGATTTACCCAAGATGATAGTTAGTTTTGCAAAAAAAGATTTCCAAAATCACGTAGGCATTTTGGAAATGCCCAAATCGCTTAGCCTCCATTAGGATAAATTCCCATTTTAGCCTTCCAAGGAAAAAAAAAAGAATTTCCTAACCGCAAAGGCGTATTCTCGGAGAAACAAAACCTGCGTTCGACAAAGGCAATGGGTGGTAAACGATGCAACTAATTTTTTGGCGAACGGTGTAGCTAATTTTTCGATGAACGATGATCCTTTACTCGTCGCAAAAGTTAAATGAAAAGGAGGTGACAAATGCCATGCCGCTAGGGAAGAGGCATAGAACAGGTGCTTCAATGTAGAAGTGGGAGCATATCACCATGGAGTATCATTTTCAGCGAAGTTTGCAACTTATTGTACATAGAACAGGTGATCGGAGAAAACTTAACAAATATAGTACCGGTATCATGCTCCTAGGGCTCATGCTTGCTCGAAAATCAGGCAGCATATCTTCTGTATAGAGAACAATGTGAAGTTAATAGTACATCCATTTTCATCATATAAATAAGTACTGTTGGATACGATTTTACAAAGTAAAATTTTGATGTCATCGATCGTTGAAAGTCAAGTTTGATTTCAAAATCGAAATCTACGTTTCGCGTAGATAAATCTGGACTATTTATTTGCTCAAAACCGATTAAGGGTGAATGAGAAATTAATTGTTTAAAGATACGCTCAAATGAACATTAAGAAAAAAAGATGGAGTTTTTAGTCTCACATTGCTAACCGGCGAGAGCCAGTGTTTCCTTATATGTGTTCTTGTGCTAATGTTGTTAATACAAAAGCACAGGAGGATTCTACCCTTGGACGAGCAGGTGGTCGCACCTGCGAGCCCGCCACCCGCCATGCGCGCACAAGCGCAATAAGCGCTTTGTTGGCGCACTTTACACTTCGCATCGTCGCGAGGAGCTTTAATTTATGCTCAACGTGGCGATGACGTGTCGTGATCAGGTGGCGCCACATGACATGTCAGTGACGAGGCAGTGCCTATGCGGCACATGACTGTGTAAAGAACGATGACTGGATTAGGTGAACAGATGGTGGCCGTCGGATCAAAGATCTGGATAAATTACAGGCATGTGTGATCTGGAGCGTCGGATTCGAATATGACTGTGAAGAGGGATGATGGATATGAGGCGTCGGATTAAATGTTCTAATCTGACGGCCGAGATCAAGATGGGATCTGAAGAGTTATAACTCTTCAGATCAAAGGACGAGATTAAAAGACCTTTAAAGGGTTATAACCTTTCGTTATGAACGGACCAGATCTGTCCGAACCAAAGGGTACTTATCTCTTCACTCAATATAAATAGATCCCTCCACTAGATCATTTCATTCATTCAAACATTGCAATCTAAAGCATTTGCACTCATCTATCTTCAGCATCGAGAGTCCAAAAAGCCTACGAAAAGGTTCGCCGGTCTCGGAATTTGAAGTGCTACTATTCCGAGACGACGTCATTATATCTTAGAATATCGTTTTACGGAGATAGTGTTAAAAACACTAGCCTCGACGTAAACCAATCAGTTTGCTTCCTCCGGAAGCAACCTCCCGGAAGATCCGACGGTCGTAAATCGACTAAGTCAAATACCAAGGAGATACAAGTCTTCAACTAAAACTCTAACAATCGTAAAACGATATTCGGCAAACTGATATGGCCAGAGTCAACAATGTACCAACCGTCGCCCCTCATGCCGAGAAGCCGAACAGAGTCGACTTCAAAATCAACGATATACCAACCGCCGTCCCTCACGCCAAGAAGCCGAAGAAATTCAACGGAGCCGACCTCAAAAGATGGCAACCGAAGATGCTGTTCTACCTAACCACGCTGAACCTTGTACGGTTCCTGCGTGAAGACCCATCAGCCGTTACGGAAAATAATTCCGGGAGCCTGGCTGCTCGCGATGCGTGGTCACACAGAGACTTCCTGTGCCGCAATTACGTTCTTAATGCGCTGAACAATGCGCTATATAACGTATATTGCATAATGGAGATGACTAAGTCACTGTGGGAATCGCTGGAGAAGAAATACAAAATCGAAAACGCCGGACTGAAGAAATTCATTGTCGGCCGATTTCTGGATTTCAAAATGGTGGATTCCAAGAGCGTCACGTCTCAGGTCCAAGACATGCAACTGATAATGCATGATCTAGACGCCGAAGGAATGACGCTGAATGAGTCATTCAAAGTTGGTGCGGTAATCGAGAAACTCCCTCCGTCGTGGAAGGATTTAAATATCACGTTCACTGCATAGCCTAGTATGCTCGATAGCATTCCATTACGGAAGATTCAAAGCCACAAGCTACCTTTCCCGATGCATTGACTTATCGATTGGACTCTTGTAAAGTATCAGCATGCATACATGCAATACATGTATTAATTTTCATTCATGGGGGGATTGTTGGATATGATTTTGCAAAGCAAAATTTTGATACCATCGATCATTGAAAGTCAAGTTTGACTTCAAAATCGAAATCTACGTTTCGTGTAGATAAATCTGGACTATTTATTTGCTCAAAATCGATTAAGGGTAAATGAGAAATTAATTATTCAAAGATACGCTCAAATGAACATTAAAGAAAAAGATAGGGTTTTTAGTCCCACATTGCTAATCGGCGAGAGCCAGGTTTCCTTATATATGTTCTTGTGCTAATATTGTTAATACAAAAGCACAGGAGGTCTCTACCCTTGGGCGAGTAGGTGCTCGCACTTGCGAGCCTGCCACGCGCGCATGCGCGCACGCGCACACGCGCGCAATGGACGCTTTGTTAGCGCACTTTGCACTTTGCACGTACGCATCGTCGCGAGGAGCATTGAGGAGCTTTAATTTATGCTCCACGTGGTGATGATATGTCGTGATCAGGTGGCGCCACATGACATGTCGGTGACGAGGCAGTGCCTATGTGGCACATGACTATTTAGAGAACGATGACTGGATTGGGCGAACAGATGATGGCCGTCGGATCAAAGATATGGACAGATCGCAGGAAGATGCGATCTGGAGCGTCGGATCAAAGATTTGGACAGATCGCAGGTAGGTGTGATCTGGAACATCGGATTCGAATCTGACTGTGAAGAGGGATGATGGATCTGAGGCGTCGGATTAATGTTCTAATCTGACGACCGAGATCAAGATGAGATCTGAAGAGTTATAACTTTTCAGATTAAGGGACGAGATTAAAAGACCTTTAAAGGGTTATAACCTTTTGTTATGAACGAACCAGATCTGTCTGAACCAAAGGGTACTTACCTCTTCACTCAATATAAATAGATTACTCCACTAGATTATTTCATTCATTCAAGCATTGCAATCTAAAGCATTTGCACTTATCCATCTTCTACATTGAGAGTCCAAAAAGCCTACGAAAAGGTTCGCCAGTCTCGGAATTTGAAGTGCTACTATTCCGAGACGACGTCATTGTATCTTGGAAACGAATTACTACTATCCGTGAGCACCAATAGCGGAGCAATATCGTTTTACGGAGATAGTGTCAAACACTAGCCTCGACGTAAACCAATCAGTTTGCTTCCTCTGAAAGTAACCTCCCGGAAGATCCGACGGTCGTAAATCGACTAAGTCAAATACCGAGGAGATACAAGTCTTCAACTAAAACTCTAACAACTACAACCATACTCGACTGTCAATCTCATAACTATAATAGTAAGAAACAACAAAGAACAATCAAAAACATAAGTAATAGACTCCATAAAACAAATATAACAATCAAAAGTCCACGACATAATTAAATACTAGTCTACTAAAGAAATAACAAAGAACATCACATCTACTAAGGGAATAGAAATAAAAGAATATGTTCAAAACGAAAATAAAGAACCAACGAAATTATGTACAAGTCCACTATAAAGACTCACATGTCTAACAAATAAGAAAATATAAAGTATGAAATAACCAAAAATACTCCAGACTAGGGACTGACAGATAGATCATCTCCTAGTGGCATGAGTTGCAGCAATCAACTACCTAAAACAAAAATAAGAGCAAGGGGCGGTGAGTCCGTGCTCGAACACTGTGGGTATAGCGGATAGATAAATACATGGTACAAATAAGGTAAATCAAGCAGGTAGAAACAAAATATATAGTCACCGGAATAAGAGCATAAATATACCTGACAATCCATATAACCTATATGGGCATAATCGAAATCCCCATACTGAATTAATAAGCTTCTCGTGCTACTAATCAGATCCAGATCAAATACTAAATGCAAATCAAATCTATAATGTATGTCAATCAAGTGCAAGAATCATAGCTCTAACAAATGCAAGATGTATCATATGCAAATGATGCAATGTCATGTGTCATCCCTACACACCAAGCTAACAACCATCACATCACATCTGTGTGGCCGACTAAGCAAGAGTTGTGATAGAATGCTGAGAGAATCACCTCAATCCTTAGGAGAATCACTTCAATCCTGAACCCCAAGAAAAGAAGAAGCGAACAAGATGCTGGGAGAATCACCTCAATCCCACAGGAGATCATCTTAATCCCGAACCTCAAGAAAAGGGGAAGCACAACCGCTCTATACTAAAGACCTTAGGAGAAGTGTATCTCTACTCCAAGAACAAAGAGGGAGTGTGACCTCCACCCCATGATACTGCAATAGGATGCATGATACCAACATACACCAACCCATTCAAGTCAACGATTTATGCAATCAATAAGAGACATAAATATCCAATCAACACCAAAGTAAATAAACATGTATTAATCTATTGGATAGGATATATCTAATTCCAAACACACCTTAGATATGTTACATAATAGTTCTAGACTACACGCATACGAGCGGTACTTTTTAGATGAGAAATCAAGTGTTAAGACTGTATAATTGAAAATTTAGATTTTTACTCAAAGGTCAAGTATAAAAAAAAGTAGCAAGTAGAAAAATAAGCAGAATAGTTCTAAGATAAATTATCCTACACAGATAACAAAATAACCATGCATTTAAAGATATAAAGAATTATAGAATCAAGTAAGAAGTACATGCCTCAAATGTAAAACGTGCCCAAGTAAACCTTTCATGATCAACTGTGTGAGTCCAAAGTTAAGGTCCTATATCAAGGACATAGTTTAGTTATTTATAAAAATTAAGTAACTAGCTAAACTATATATCTAGACAACATTAGGATAAATCCTAATTAACCATCCACTTAATTAAAAATCTGAAATTCACTATAGGTTTCTTTCTTAACCTAATTTTTCAAAAATTAGGTTATATGGTTAAACATCAAATTTTAAACCCATAAACAACTTCGAATCTGAACGAAACCTAATCCATTAAAAACAAGGAACAAGGCTAATCGAACTATTCCTATACTTTCTCTTAGTTAACCTACTTTTAGTAATCATTCAAGGCACCCAAAAACCAAGTTCTTACTTAAATCCAAGCAACAAGAAAATCTTACATAATCGAATTAAAAATAAAAATGAAACTCTCTAATGGATCAAAAAAACCCAAACATCGGGGATCAATTTGCACATGCCAAATCACAAGGAGTTCAACAGTTGGTCTACAAAACCCATTAAACTAGCTCACGGCAGACACTCCCAAAACCCAAAAAAATCAGTTTACATGGAGAAGGAAAGCTCACGGTAGCCTAAGGAAAAATTCAAAGACTTCATCTACAACTAATTCCAATCCTATTGATCAAATTATGCCACCTAACCTAAACCAAAATAAATTAAACTCTAGAAACCTAGAATCTAAACTGAAGTAGCATTCCAATTCAAAACTCAAAATTACTAAAACAAAACAACTCCCAAAGCAAAACTAAGTCAAGGACCGATTGAGGCAAACTTGCCAAGGCATCCAATCGTCGGAGAAAAGAAGACGAAGGAGAAGCTTCGGCTGAGTCTCAAGTGGAGGAGGGAAATCACACTGAGATGAGGCTGCGGCGAGCAGAGGGTGAGGGCATCGGGCAACTCCAAAAGAGGGAATCACTAGGGAAAATAGGGTTGTGACGAAAGAGAGGGATTAGGGTTTGCGGACGAGGGTTCCAGTGCTAAGATGGTTGCGGCGTCGGGTTGAAACCGCAAGGGGCTTGCAGGTGGCGTTGGGAAGTTGGCAAGGAAGAGGGGTTTTCAACAAAAAAAAAAGAGAAAACAAGAAAATAAAAGAAGGGTTTTGTAAGTGGGGGTGCTTTTGTAGTTTAGCCCTCCAAATTCAGCTAATCCAAAACATGCCCTTAATTTTAAGGTTTTAAGCATTTATGCGCCCATATTTTTGATATTTAACAACCGGTGTAGCTTGTTCTCTGGCGAACAATGCAATTTATAACTTTGATGGTATTCATGACTTAGCTACTCTGGACCACACGCATCCTTTGTAACCATGAAGTTAAAAGCGATGAAACCTAGCTCTAGGCAGTAGCTTTACTATTTCTCTATTATTATATTAGAGAAGGGTTCAAGCGAGGCATTGGGCAGTGGGTTTAAGCAAGTGTAATGCGTGGTTCAAATAATTTAAGTAGTTGTTAAACACTCCAACTGACCTTTAAGATATAGTGTAAACTGCTTAGGCGATGGTAACATCTCAAATTACCCTTACCAATATTGTAAAACCAATCATAGTAGCATTGAAATTGTAGTGTAGATAAAGTTTTATGCTCTAATCAATCTTGTGAATAAGACGTAAGTTTTATTCTACTAATGTGTACATGAATTAATATGATATATAGATTAGCATTATATGAAACCTTGCCAATGTGGTTTAGTAAAACGGTGATTATATTGTGTTGTTAATGCTATGCATCTAGACTTCAATGTCTTCTTGTCTTGCAAGTTTTATTCATAATACACTGAGTTAATCCATAAAAAGTATGATTATAAGATTAAAGTTGCTTATTTATGAAATGTGTAACTATAAATTTAGGAACATTTGATGATTTATTGACTTTCATCACTTGACTAGTGTGTTATAGAAATATTCACACATTGAATAAAAGTGATTGTAATTTATGGTTGCATCAATGCAGGGATTCATTTAGTGATGAATTGCACTCATACAAGATGGAATCAATTGATTCAAAAAAAGAAGACCAACTCGGTGATGGTACACCAAACATAAATACTAGTGTTAGTAAGATGTCATATTTCACTTTTGCAAGTATTGTGGTGAGTACTGGAGAGGGTCGGATGCAAAATATAATTTGAGAGAAGAAGTTGCTAGTATTGAGGATATCATAGGCTAGAGTTGTTTGGAACAAATGTTTGAAGATACGTGAATTGAACAAGAAAATTATGACATTAGAATGTTAGTAGAAATTGAAAGAGATGTATATAGGGATGAATTTATAACGAATGATATGGATTATTCAATAAAGTTGACAGTGATAATGAATGAGTATAGTGACCTGATGAGTGAGTTTTATATAGAGTTTTTGCTATGACTTAACACACATTCCAATCCACTTTGCATGCATTTATTTCCCCATATTATCTCTTTTTTACATCATCATGATATTTTCTTACTCCCAAATACTACTCTCGTATATTTTTGGTGACAGGGTGTGAAATGAAGAGAAATGGGAAGTCAAAGATCAAGTTGAAGAAGCTCCATGCCATTCAGCACAGGTCATGTTTCACATGACCACCTTAACACAGGTGCCCGTGCCGGTCGGCATGGGTCGTGTTTCACTTGGCCACCTCAATAGGGGTGCCTGTGTTAACTGGCACGTGCCATGTTCCTTACGGAGTATCAAATTCAAAGTGCCCATACCCTCGGGCAAAGGCCTTGCTCTAGCCGCCGCACGCGCATATGGCACCCATGCCATCGTGCATGGCCCATGTTGCCCTTGTTTTGAAGCTACTGCACCCGACATGGGTGCTCGTGCCACCGGGCATGACCTGTGTGCATGACCCATGTCAAGCGTCCGGTTCCTACGCCTATATAAGTGGATGAACCCATTTGGATTGGGGATCTCAATTTGGGGCTATCCAAGGGTCTAGAAAGCTTTAGGAGGCGTTCTAGAAGCGATCCAAACCCATCTACATGAGGAGTGAAGATCTAGAGCAGCTAGGCGAAAGATTGATCGCATCGAGCCTAAGCCTTTCTTTCATTTATCTGATTTTTAGAACTTGTAATTTGATTTCTTTGATTTGATCATGATTTGTGATTGTGAACCAAAATTTATGAGGTAAACTTGGATTCTAGGATTAGGAAGTAGCCTTAAGTGATGTAAAAAACTATTTCTATTGATCTATGCATGTTTGATCATTCGTATTCTATAATATGTTGAATTGTGGTCTGAATCTACTTTGTAAACATGATCTCGATACCAAAATCATGAGATTCATATCCCATGAGAATTTAGGGATGAACCGAAAGGAGAACCTAATCCTCCAACTCGTAGACAACCGAAACATGGAGAGTCGGCTACGAGACTAGATCAGTATGCCTCAAGGAACCCTAGGCAATCATTGATCTCAATGGATCAATCTTAATTCTTTGTCACAAAGTACGAGAGTGTCATTTGGGGGTCGTGGGATCTTGTGATAAGGTCCTCTCTAGGTTACAATCTCTAATTTTGACTGCACTGAAAGTAGGTGATACTGAGGTTGATATGCCAGTGTAGTTTCAAAAGTTCACACTAGATACATAGATAGTCTACATACACAAGCCATCATTGAGGATAATAATTTAAACATAGATCAAGTGTTTACTAGCATAGAGGCGGAACCGAAGTCCTAGAATTGCTCTCTCTCTCTCTGACTGCACCATTTCTACCTTTGTATTATATTGCTGCTTGTTATATCTCTCTGTTCTCTTATTGTCTTCTAGAGCTAGCTCTGTTCCTCTCTCTTTTTTCTCTTTTCACTCTAGTCATCAATTTTCTCATTCATGACACTCTACACCATTGATTTTGTTGGACAATTAAGTTTGATTAATTAGTTAGTATTCAATCACCAGCCCTTGTGGATTTAATCTTGTTATTACTTAATAACTCTACTGTGCACTTGCAGTTTGCACACATCAACTTTTTGGTACCGTTTTCATTGATTATTTTAGATTCATATTAATTGAAATTCAGATTGATTTGATTAGCCTATTTGTTTTCCTTTTATTTAGTTTTATTTTGCATTTATTTGCATCTGACTTACTTTGTTTCTTTTCTACTTCTCTTCATAGATCATTAACTACAACAAAAATGACCTTTGACAACACCACAAAGATAATAGTTTTTAGCCAAACCATTATTAATTTGGTAAAAGACAACGACTTTTGACAAAATCGTTATCTATTAGCAAATATATAGTACCAAAGACAATGATTTTACACTATTTGTTGTCATTAATGCAACGATTTTTTTAATCAACAATGTATTTCATAACGGGTTTCCAAACTATTATCTTTCAAAATTTTTATCATCTTAACAACAGCTAAGACAATGGTTAAATGAACCATTATCAATGAGAATATTTTTACAATGCCTGGGATAACGATGCATAAACCATTGTCGTTGTGATAATAAGATAATGATTTTAAACTATTATAAATAAAATTTGAAGCGTTGTGTTTTTCCCAGCTCAACTCACACTAGAATTTAGGGGGGAAAAATTAAAATATTATTCCTTTTTCTCCCCTCTCAAGACCATGGGCACATGCGCTTGCCCTAATCCATCCACACCACATTCCCTTTCTCTTTGAAAACTAATTGCAGAGCAGCCATGCTTCTGTCCCCTTTCCCCTGGTCATTCCCCTCCTTGTTAGATGTGTATACTAAAAGACTTGCTCTTTTTATGAGATCAACTATTTTTTGAAAATAGAATCACAACAACACTAGATGCTTGTTTATATTAGTACATGCACAAAAGTCCTTTACTTTGCATTGTAGATAATAAGGTGTGTGGAGACACACGGAAGATCATGTTATCAGTCCCTTGCCTAGTATAAGTAGAGGCTCACAGCCGAGATGGAATTGAACAAACCATCGGGATAGTTGTAGTGTAATTAGGTGTGGTTGGTCTTGACCATAGAATTACACTAGTGTACTTTGTGTGCATTGAGCAAGACCAAAACCAGAGATCATCCAATTTGTACTAACTTGATAATTGGATTGGATCTCAGATTTTATTATGGAGTACGATCCCTAAATCCCGATATAATAATGGGCACATATGATTAATTATTATTTCTTTGATTTACCAATGGGCAAGATCTATTCTGTTAGATCGATAGGCCCGGTAAGTTGAGAAATAATATTAATTATATGGTGTGTCGTTGATTATTGACGGAATCCGTGTCCTGGTGAGTCAGGATGATGATGCCCCCCTTGATGAGCTCAAAAGGTTCATCATGTTAAACCCTACAGGTGGATTTGATCCAACATGATGATAAGGTTGAGTGGTACTAATCAAGGATCTAGAAGTTAATTAATTTAATTTGTCAGTAATTTAAACTAATTGATGGACATTCGATATCTTAAACACAGGGGGGATGGACGACTCATAATAGGTGGAGCCTATATGTAAATATGGGGGTTGGTGAGGTAATTCAATGAGGATCCTTTAATAGAATGGATCTTTATTATTGGATCGGGTTTGGATCCGTTAGTAGGCCAAGATCCAACTCCTCCTCTTAGTCCCTACCTTATCCCTATATATACCCCATGAAATCATGAAACTGAAAAGTAAGAATAATTAATTTAATTAGTTAATTATTCATCCATGAAACCTAAAGCCTAAATCCCACTCTCCTTTCCTCGCTCTCTCTCTCCCCTCTCGGCGTCGTATTCTTCTCCAAGGGAAGGCAGCAAAGTTGCGCACAACAACTTTGCTCACAACTTTTCTTCTCCATAAGACAACAAGTTGCTGGTTGGAGAAGAGATGGAGAAAATGAGTTGCTCACGGCAACTCGTTCGGCTGGAGAAAGGCTAAGAAAGACAAGTTGCAAACGACAACTTGTTTTTGGCCGGAGAAAGCGGGGAGATACAAGTTGCTCACGACAACTTGTTGGCCGTGGATTCACAGTAGGTTCACCATGGATTCACAGCAGCCTCATGGTGGATAGTTTGCTCAAGCAACTGGGTTCACGCCGTGAAGATGGTTGCACTGGCGAGGAACACACAACAGCCTCACGGTAGAGAAGTTGCTCATGCAACTTGGACTCACGCGCGTGGAGATGGTTGCAGATGTTCACGCTGTGGAGAGCCTAGAAGGAGATGGTTGCACCGCGCGACGCAAGCTTGAGGAAGTCGTCTTCCTCTCTTGTGGTTGGCGCTAGGTAGAAGACACTCCCTAGGGTTTCAGCCTAGGTAGGGAGGTGGTGGTTTCATTGGAGACTTGGTGATTCCAGTTCTCGATAGCTCGTCGCCCACACGACGTCCGGGAGGGGAGGGACATAAGGTAGAAGGCTACGAGGTAATAGGAAGGTATAATTCTCTTCCTAAGCTCCTATTGTTGTTTTGGTGTCTGTTGATTAGCTTCATCATTTCATGTGAATTAGTTAATTATTTTGATTTTGTATCATAGCTAATAATTAATTGATTGGACCATGATCATAAACACAAGAATTGGCGATCCACTCGTCATCTCTTCCGCGGTCGTTCGGTTAGGAGAATTCAAGGCACGATCTTTGTGATTGCCCAAGTTGTAATTCGTACCGAACGATACGATGACGAGATGGTTATTAGGAGACGGGTCTCCATTCGGATTAAATTTTAATCCGTAGACATGGAGAGGTCTCTCAAGGACGACCAAGTATTTGCTAGGGAAACCCGCCAAGTCACCCAACACTCTCCAGATCTCAACTCCCCACCCATAGATGGAGCTCCGACCTCCTCCACCTCCACTGTTGTCAACCCTTGAAAGTGTGGCACTGTCGATGAGGTATCATACGTCGTGACTTCTTCCTTGACATCCCCAAGCTCTATGACCACCTTGATTGGCTTAAGACTGTCTGATTTGGCGACCCCATCCTTATTCACAATGCCCAACTCAAGAACCTTGAGTACCACACTACTACTATTGGGGGATCTGGCGTAGCCACCATCTCCGCTCGACGTTTCATGACTCACACCCCTGGGTCATCATTCTACAACTATGTTAGAAAGAGGCTCCGATGAAGAGCCATGTTGAACAAGTTTTAAGGATCGAAGATGTAATCGATGAGGAAAGACACTGGTTTTACATTTGGAGCCCAAGGTAACAACATCATATTCGTTTGTGGTGGGTTTCTTTCTTTTTTCGGCAATTTACCAAAGGGCGTACGCAACAATCGGTAATTACCAACGGGCGCATCATGGTTTTATTTTCACCAAAGGGCGCACTCATTATAGTGAACTTCCTCTTATACCCCTCATGTTATCTATTGCCTTTCTCTTTCTCTCTCAGTAATAAATTCTGTGACGTCAGCACATGCAACGTGACTTAATTACTGACTTTTATTTTAAAATAATATCTAATGGAATCGGCGCTAAATTAAAAAACGTAAGGTAAAAATTAAAAAAAAATATTTCACTTTAAAAATTTCTCATCCAACGTGATTTAAAAATATAAATAAATAAATTTTATTTTTATTAATAGAAATTAATATATTAAATAATATTTAATAAATATATTAATGTATAAAAAGTTTTTGGAAACAAACTGTTGGATTTAAAAATATAAATAAATGATTTTATATTTGATTAATAGAAATTAATATATTAAATAATATTTAATAAATATATTAATGTATACATATGTTTTGAAAAAACTGACCGTGATAGCTTTCAGGCCCAGCGTGGGCCTGAAATTTTTTATTTCAGGCCCACATTGGGCCTGAAATCTTTTGATTCAGGCCCGACGTGAACTCAAATTTTTTTTCTATTTAAAAAATATATTAATATATTAAAAAACCTATCAAAACACTTAATTTTAGATTCAAACGCAGGGCCTGAAGTCATCCCAGGAGGGTTTGAAGTCAAATAACTTCAGATCCTATAAATAATTAATTTAATAAATAATAATTAATATAAAAAATATTTTTAAAATAAAAAAATTTTAGTGAGGGCCTGAAGTCATCAGTGACTTCAGGCCCTCTATCTGAAAAATTTTCCCTTAGGCCTGAAGTCATCCGACTTCAGGCCTAAGGAGGGCCTGAAGTCTGATGACTTCAGGCCCAAGGAGGGCCTGAAGTCTGATGACTTCAGGCCCAAGGAGGGCCTGAAGTCTGATGACTTCAGGCCCTCCATTAAATATATAAAAATAATAAAAACTTTTTTAAAAAAAGATATAATATATAATTACATAATAATAAAATGTTATAGGAGTAGTTTAGGTATATCAGTGAGTTTTGAGCAAAACTCACTGATGGACCTAACATATTTGGAATTCTGAAAACTCATTATCAGTAGACAGGGTTGAGCTAGGAGATGAGATTTTGGGTGCCGAAACCTCTAATCTTGCCGTATCACCAATGCTATAGCAGTGGTTTAGGTATATCAGTGAGTTTTGAGCAAAACTCACTGATGGACCTACCATATTTGGAATTCTGAAAACTCATTATCAGTAGACAGGGTTGAGCTAGGAGATGAGATTTTGGGTGCCGAAACCTCTAATCTTGCCGTATCACCAATGCTATAGCAGTGGTTTAGGTATATCAGTGAGTTTTGAGCAAAACTCACTGATGGACCTACCATATTTGGAATTCTGAAAACTCTATATCAGTAGACAGGGTAGAGCTAGGAGATGAGATTTTGGGTGCCGAAACCTCTAATCTTGCAGTATCACCAATGATATAGGAGTGGTTTAGGTATATCAGTGAGTTTTGAGCAAAACTCACTGATGGACCTACCATATTTGGAATTCTGAAAACTCATTATCAGTAGACAGGGTTGAGCTTGGAGATGAGATTTTGGGTGCCGAAACCTCTAATCTTACTGTATCACCAATGCTATAGGAGTGGTTTAGGTTTATCAGTGAGTTTTGAGCAAAACTCACTGATGGACCTACCATATTTGGAATTCTGAAAACTCATTATCAGTAGACAGGGTTGAGCTAGGAGATGAGATTTTGGGTGCCGAAACCTCTAATCTTGCTGTATCACCAATGCTATAGGAGTGGTTTAGGTATATCAGTGAGTTTTGAGCAAAACTCACTGATGGACTTACCATATTTGGAATTCTGAAAACTCATTATCAGTAGACAGGGTTGAGCTAGGAGATGAGATTTTGGGTGTCGAAACCTCTAATCTTGCTGTATCACCAATGCTATAGGAGTGGTTTAGGTATATCAGTGAGTTTTGAGCAAAACTCACTGATGGACCTAAACCACTCCTATACCATTGGTGATACAACAAGATTAGAGGTTTCGGCACCCAAAATCTCATCTCCTAGCTCAACCCTGTCTACTGATATAGAGTTTTCAGAATTCCAAATATGGTAAGTCCATCAGTGAGTTTTGCTCAAAACTCACTGATATACCTAAACCACTCCTATAGCATTGGTGATACAGTAAGATTAGAGGTTTCGGCACCCAAAATCTCATCTCCTAGCTCAACCCTGTCTACTGATAATGAGTTTTCAGAATTCCAAATATGGTAGGTCCATCAGTGAGTTTTGCTCAAAACTCACTGATAAACCTAAACCACTCCTATAGCATTGGTGATACAGCAAGATTAGAGGTTTCGGCACCCAAAATCTCATCTCCTAGCTCAACCCTGTCTACTGATATAGAGTTTTCAGAATTCCAAATATGGCAGGTCCATCAGTGAATTTTGCTCAAAACTCACTGATATACCTAAACCACTCCTATATCATTGGTGATACTGCAAGATTAGAGGTTTCGGCACCCAAAATCTCATCTCCTAGCTCTACCCTGTCTACTGATATAGAGTTTTCAGAATTCCAAATATGGTAGGTCCATCAGTGAGTTTTGCTCAAAACTCACTGATATACCTAAACCACTGCTATAGCATTGGTGATACGGCAAGATTAGAGGTTTCGGCACCCAAAATCTCATCTCCTAGCTCAACCCTGTCTACTGATAATGAGTTTTCAGAATTCCAAATATGGTAGGTCCATCAGTGAGTTTTGCTCAAAACTCACTGATATACCTAAACCACTCCACTATGTGAAAATCAAGAATAGACTTCGCCACTGGTTACTTCGGTGAAATCTTTTAACGAAGTAATACATACTAATAAACTTCAGTAATAAATTTGATGTAGTAAATTCCATTTTAGACTTCGTAGTTTAAAAATTAATGATCTCGTAACCAATTTTATCTATATTTTACTTCATAATAAATATTCGATGAAGTAATAAGTTATAAAATAAAATTCATAAGTTTATATACCGAAGTAATAAGTTTGTATCTATTAAAATATTTTTTCTCTTAATAATAAATTAATCAATTT
This sequence comes from Boesenbergia rotunda, assembly GCA_024364735.1. Classification (NCBI taxonomy): domain Eukaryota; kingdom Viridiplantae; phylum Streptophyta; class Magnoliopsida; order Zingiberales; family Zingiberaceae; genus Boesenbergia; species Boesenbergia rotunda. Next base: position 1,226 of record JAGFNQ010005034.1, on the reverse strand, counting down.
ATATTTATTTTTAAACTAATCATTAAAACCCTAAACTAATCATTAAAAAGCCCCTCACCTAAAAACCCTCATTTCCGCTCGCTCGCTCGCTAACTCGCAGCCAAAGCCCGCAGCCTCGATCCTTACTCTTCTTCTTCGCGTGACCTAGCCGCAGGTGGAGCCACTGCCCTGCGATTTGATTCCCTTTCCGCTCAATCGAAGCAGATGAGCTTTCCTTCCTCCTCAACACTTCTCCGCGAACCCTAGCCGCGGCTGAAGCTACTCCAACCCGATTTCTTCTTCCCCCATGCCTTCGGGAGTCCTAATCGACGCCGAAGCCTATCCGACGGCTACTCCTTTCGCTTTCACGCACGCGGACGAGGGGCAACACTAAGCTGTAGTCGAAGGTAGGCTCGCGACGCAGGAAACCCTAGACCATTGCTTTCTTCCGAAGATCCCTGCTTGTTCTTTCTGATCGCAACTGTTGGGGTCGCGAATCACAGGTAAGGAGCCTTATCTAGGTTTAATCTTTGATGGTTTCTGGATTTGGATCAGATAGATTGAATCTATCAGATTAGGCATTGGTTGTGAGCTTAACGGGAGTTTTACGGCTGGTTTGATCCATATTTTCAATGGAATTGTAGACTTGCGGGACTCCCTACTGATCGTCGGAACTGAGGAGGGTCGTCGGGGCTGCTAGGTAAGGGTTCTTATGTTGAAAATTCTGTTGCAGGTAATGATTTTGGGGTTGGATGGTTTTCCTTCTTTAACAGTGAAGTAAACAGTCTTCCTATGTTTTGATCAGTTGTTGGATTCCTCTCACCATGTGATTGTGCCCTAAATGTTAGCATGTGACCCTGTGAGATGCTGCCGTGAGCTCAGTTCATCAACCAAGTTAGTTTCCTACCCTATGATTTCTGACATCTCTTGCCGTAGGGCATCTCCTTCCTTATAAGACACGATTACTTCTTTTATTTCCTATGGTTTGGGTTAGGCATAATTTCTGATGAATTTTCTTTTTTTCTTTCCCTTAGAATCATATAGCATGATTATCAATACTTGTATTAGCAATCCAATACTTGATTTATTAAAGATAATTGTCAATTATGTATTATGATCTCGTAAATGTTGTTTTAGAAATTTTTTCTCTCTTAGTGATATCTCAATCATTCTTTCTCCAAAACTTACTCATTAACTTAATCTCTCTAAAATATTGAAGGTAATGGTAAATTTGTCTTCCCACATGT
>JAGFNQ010005033.1:254490-357420 GCA_024364735.1 Boesenbergia rotunda | reverse complement strand
GCCAAGCTGTTTCTCTACTTTACTTCTGAACTCTTTGAATTTCTCAAAAGCTTCAGATTTGTGTTTCATTAAGAACACATACCCGAATCGTGAGTGATCATTGATAAAGGTAATGAAGTAGCTATAGCCTCCTTGTGCAAGAGTTGACATTGGTCCACATACATCAGTATGAATTAGACCAAGCAATTCTCCCACTGGTTTACCTTTTTCGGAAAAGGGTAATTTGGTCATCTTGCCTTTTAAGCATGATTCATATGTATCAAATGAACCAGGTTCAAATGATTCCAGAATTCCACATTGGTGTAATTTGGTCATGCATTTCTTGCTTACATGACCAAGACGACAATGCCACATATAGGAATCTATTTGATTATCTATTCGAGCACGTTTGTTGCTAACTTCGATATTGAAAACGTCACCGAATAAATCTAACGTGTAGATACCATTGCATAAAGTTCCGGTCCCATAAAGAACACCATTTAAAGTTATGTAACAACAATTGTTACTAAAAGTTAAATGATAACCCTTTTCATTCAAGCATGAAATAGATACAATGTTCTTTATTAACGAAGGAACAAAATAACAATTATCCAATTCTAAGACAAGTCCAGTAGGGAGCTTTAGCAAATATGTTCCGATGGCAACAGCAGCAATCTTTACTCCATTTCCAACTCGCAAATTCGCTTCTCCCTTGACGAGTCTTCTTCTATTCCTTAGCCCCTGTATGTCATTACATATATGTGAGCTACACCCAGTATCAAGTATCCAGGTGTCCGAGGAAATAGAGTGACATTCAATAACGAAGATACCTGAAGAGGATGGGGCATCGGATGCCTTCTTCTTCAGGGACTCAAGATAAACCTTGCAGTTTCTTCGCCAGTGGCCCTCCTTGCCGCAGTGATGGCAAGTGCCTTTTGGTGCCTTTTCAATCTTTTTGGCCTTTTTCTTCCTTCCCTTATCTTGTTCTTTGGGCTTCCTCTTAGAGACTTTCTTTGAGGAACCAACTAACAGTACCGTCTTCTAATCCTGCTTTACAGAAGGCTCTACAGTCTTCAGCAGGTTAAGCAACTCAGGAATGGTAGTCTCCAGTTTGTTCATCCAATAGTTCATCACAAACTGTGAGTAACTCTTGGGCAAACAATGCAGAATTAAGTCAATACTTAGTTCGTGATCCATTGCAAATCTGAGTGTGCCTAGTCGCTCAATGTACCCCAACATCTTCAACACAAACTGTGACACAGAAGTGCCTTCCTGCATCTTAGAGGTGAAGAGGAGTCTGGAGACCTCAAACCTTTCAGATCTCGCCTGCTCGTCAAACAGCTCATGAAGATGGAAGACGATTGTATGAGCATCCATATGCTCATGCTGCTTTTGTAGCTCAGGTACCATAGCGACCAGTATGATGCAACTCGTAAGTTCAGAATCGGCCACATGTTTCTGATAGGCCACTAACTGGTCTGGAGTTGCATCTTCAGGAGGATGGTTGGGAAGTTGTTCTTCAAGGACATAAGCAAGCTTTTCTGCCTTGAGGACTATCCTCAGGTTTCGAAGCCAGTCCATGAAGTTTGGCCCAGTCAGCTTATTGGTGTCCAAAATGGAACGCAAATTCAGAGAAGACATGATCAGGTGATTATCCTAGAAATACAAATTGAGGTTATGTGATGAGAATGATAAAGAATGCATCAATATACATTAATTAAATCCTATTTATTTTTCGAATTGAATAACCCTTTTTATCAATTCGGGAGATCGTAGGAACATCTCCAAATAGGTTGATATCCAACCATAGATAAGAACAACCATGGCTAGAGTCCATCAAGTTATTCTTAGCTATGAAGGTAGGTAATTATACCGATTACATATTATACATATGTAACTATCACATTATGCTATCAACTAATTGAATGTTTGCATAAATCATTGGGTTGTTAACTCATTAACAAGTATGCAACAATATACATAGCACCCAACTGCACCTCTCTTTACATCGACCTTGGCTGTGGCACAACAAATCGATGCTCCAAGCTTAAGGCTGACCCATTAATCAAGAAATAGTTTTAATATGGTTGGAGCTCATTCAACGTTTAGTCAGGCTTGGATGTGTCCAACAACCAAAACTAAGGATTGACCTCTGACTCCAACTATATTAATCATAAACTAATTCCATGGTTTGAACATGTTGAGGTTCAAGCCGGGCATGGATGTGTCCATCAACCCAAATGAGAAACAAAACTCCGGTTCTAACCATATTAATGGAAGGTGTTGGCCTTAATATTTTGTAAGGGGTTTTGGGTCTCATCCTTTTCTTTTATGCACATTCATGACATATAATTATGTCATGTTCTAACGATTTCCTTAATAAAGTATGTATGTGACTTAATTTATCAAGTCTCATTAATTGAATTAGGAACCGGATTTTCTTATTCTAATTTCATACTTTATTCAAGGAATTATTTTGGGAAACAATTTCCTGAATTATCATAATCAATTTCGGAAATAATATGTTTAAGACTTTGATTTCTCTAAATCAAATCTTATTAAATTAAGAGACAGATTCCCTTAATTCAACCACATATTATTTTCATGAAATTTTATTTAAGGAAATATACTCTATAGGAAACAATTTTCTTAATTAATTTTGGAGACAATAATATGTAAGAGCATCACCTCATAAATCAAATAAGGAAATTATCATTTGAGAATCACCTCAAAAATTTCCAAGATTTGATCACATATTTTATTTATGGAAAATTAATATCAATAACTTAATTTCGATGGCTCCCTGACGCTCAATCCAAATTAAACATTTGACAATTTAAATTCAATTTAGGAATTTTAATTATAACAACTAACTTTAAATTGGACGGCTCCCCGAGGCTCAATCCAAAATAAAGAATTTTGTAAATAATTTAATTTTCAATTATAAATTTAAATGCCAATTAATATTCCCATAATTTGTCTAGACTTTCTTGAAAGAAAGTGCCCAAAATTGCGAGCTTTCCATAAATGAAAAGTTTCCAAAAATAAAAGGTTTTCAGAATAATTGTAAGTTTCTGGTACAAAGAAAACTTACGTTTTTCCAAAATTGGAAAATTTCGAAATAGGAAATTTCCAAAATTGGAAAGTTTCCAAAAATGAAAGTTTTCACAATTATCATAAAATTTCAGAAACAGAGATATTTCAAAAGTTTGCGAAATTTCATGAGGATTTCCAAACTTTGAAATTCCTAAATCGAAAATTTACCATAATTGGAAAGTTTCCATAATTGAAAATTTTTCCAAAATTGAGATCATGATAAAGCTTTCCGCAAAACAATTATATGATTATGTCGAACACAAACCTCGGCTCTGATACCACTGTTGGGTCCGGGTGCATGTTGACATGGATGCGGGTTCGTAATTTTAAAATTAATTACGTGCAGCGGAAGGTTTAGCATAAATAATTTCTCTAAATTATTTAACCACACATCTAAGCATGCAATTTTATCTTGTGTAGACATGATCATATATTTAAAATTTTTGCAGAAACGTAAACTAATTTACATATTACCTCGCGTAACTCGAAGGAAGGGACGAGATCCAACCGTAAGCGTCCCTTGGAAGCTCCGCCTCTATTCGCGTCCACGCCGAGTATCTTCGGGATGACTTCGCAAAGCCACGAGTTTCGTGTTCTCGAGAACTACTAGATTCTCCGAGAACACGACGAGAAAAACCAAGAGAGAAGTCGGAAGACTAACCACAAAAGGATGGTCGGCTGGTGCTCCTTCTTGGGGCTGGTTGGCGCACGGCAAGAAAGGGAGAAGAGAAGGAGAGAAAGAGAGGGAGAGAGCCTATGCCTTCATCTCTATCATTACCCCCAAGCCTTGCCTTGGGTCCTTTATATAGTGGCCTCTCAACCATCAAGCCTCTCAAATATGGAATAACTTATTCCATCATGCCAAGTTTGATTTTATATCATGGTTAAAATCATATTTTAATTCATGATAAAAATCTTCTCTCCTATGGAATAAATTTTCTTATCATGGTAAATCAATCCATGATTGATTTTATAAAATAAACCAGTCCATGGTTCATTTTAATTTCCATGAAAAATAAACCAAACTTGGTTTATTATATAAAAATTTATATCATCCATAATTTTATAAAATAAACCACACTTGGTTTATTTTATAAATTGAACCAAAAACTTGGTTCTCTCCCTTTGTTGTGGCCGGCCAAGCAAAGAGGACGGAGGCCCACTTTGGCTAGCCCATCCAAGCCAAGCCCCAATTAATTATACTTATTTAATTCATCTATTAAGTCTTCAAAAGACTTATCCATTTTACGCTTCCGATGCGTCTCTGAAAAATTCAGATTCGACTTATCGTTTGGCTCAACCAAACTTAATCTCTCTTGATTGGAAAATCTAATTTTCAACTCGTTTTAAATCCCTCGGATTACTCGTAGTGCGTGTGACTAAATAGGCTTTCGATTTATATTGGCCATCTATAATTAATCAATTAATTATAGAATGATCATGAGTGGCACCTAGTAGTACATCATGATCCCCAATTAATCGAAAGATCAACGGTTGACCTCAGAAACAATTCTGAAACCCTTCAGTAACTATAATGAATCGTGCCCCATTCCCTTCACCATCTTATACCCACTTGGTTCAGGACATGGTCTATGTGTGTCAGTCCCCACTAGGCTGACTACGTCACACCTAGCCCAAGTAACGTTTTCTCGTCCTACGGATTCTAATTACTCTCATGTATTTAAGAGATTCATACTCTGAACATGTCATGCTCTGGCCAGAGGCTTCGAGTAACAATCCGACGATAGGCCTCGGGTATACATCTCCTCGCAAGGAGTGGTGAATCCTTTGTACGCTATTCAAACATCTTCGGGCACTTCGGTTTATACCCAATCATCCTGGGTCTACACCTCCTTGGAGACGCTTGCTTAAGATGTCAAAGTATAAGTCTCCATGACCAAGATGACTTGAACACCGCAAGTCAAAGGAACATTGCACTTAAGCTGCAGTAAGAACTTCACTGACATATCTATATATAGACTACCATATGAAGTTTTACAGCCAGTCACTCCAATGAACTAGTTCCCTTAACTAGCATTCATGTTTATCTCCGGACATCTCAATGTCACCAGCCAATGAGAATCAGCTGATTAGAGAATAACCCATGCTAGTCTCAACAGAATTGATAGTGTCCGTATTTATCAATTCATCGACTAGGGACAATTTCAATACTTCACAATTGCACATGTAGAGATAATCACTAGTTATGAATTCATCACAAATTCTCTCATGCTGTGAATTGTATTGTGGACATTCAGTAAATGAGTTTAAGATCTCAATCAAATACACAAACATGTATACTCAAATAGTGAATATTCATTTATTAAAATAAATGATTACAATCATAAGGCGATTGCCTTAGGATACTTCTCTCATATCACTAACATATCGTCAGATTGTTACTCAAAGCCTCTGGCCAGAGCATGACATGTTCAGAGTATGAATCTCTTAAATACATGAGAGTAATTAGAATCCGTAGGATGAGAAAACGTTACTTGGGCTAGGTGTGACGTAGTCAGCCTAGTGGGGACTGACACACATAGACCATGTCCTGAACCAAGTGGGTATAAGATGGTGAAGGGAATGAGGCACGATTCATTATAGCTGCTGAAGGGTTTCAGAATTGTTTCTGAGGTCAACCGTTGATCTTTCGATTAATTGGGGATCATGATGTACTACTAGGTGCCACTCATGATCGTTCTATAATTAATTGATTAATTATAGATGGCCAACATAAATCGAATGCCTATTTAGTTACACGCACTACGAGTAATCTGAGGGATTTAAAACGAGTTGAAAATTAGATTTTCCAATCAAGAGAGATTAAGTTTGGTTGAGCTAAACGATAAGTCGAATCTGAATTTTTCAGAGACGCATCGGAAGCGTAAAATGGATAAGTCTTTTGAAGACTTAATAGATGAATTAAATAAGTATAATTCATTGGGGCTTGGCTTGGATGGGCTAGCCAAAGAGGGCCTCCGTCCTCTTTGCTTGGCCGGCCACAACAAAGGGAGAGAACCAAGTTTTTGGTTCAATTTATAAAATAAACCAAGTGTGGTTTGTTTTATAATAAACCAAGGTTTGGTTTTATTTATTCATGGAAATTAAAATGAACCATGGATTGGTTTATTTTATAAAATCAATCATGGATTGATTTACCATGATAAGGAAATTTATTCCATAGGAGAGAAGAGACTTGATTGATTTTATCATGAATTAAAATATGATTTTAACCATGATATAAAATCAAACTTGGCATGATGGAATAAGTTATTCCATATTTGAGAGGCTTGAGGGTTGAGAGGCTACTATATAAAGGACCCAAGGCAAGGCTTGGAAAATTATTGAAGAGATGAAGGCATAGGCTCTCTCCCTCTCTTTCTCCTTCTCTTCTCCCCTTCTTGCCATGCGCCAACCAGCCCCAAGAAGGAGCACCAGCCGGCCGCCCCTGCCCTTTCCCTGCCGACCACCACCTGCTGCCGGAGAAGGAAGCTCCGGCCATCTCTTGGCCGGAAGAAGGTGTTGGTGCAAGCTGCATCAATGATGTTCTCCTTTAAGTGTTTTAATGTTTGACAATATACTTAAGTCAGCGATACACTAAACAGACAAAGGGGAGCAAAGGAGAAGTAACCTAAGTTGAAGAAAAGTCCTAGTTAATCTAGGCATCGGAACCCTAAGACCTAGCGAAGGGCAGGTAGGCACCTAGCGAAGGACTGCTAGGCATAAAAGACCTAGCGAAGGGCTGCTAGGCACCTAGCAAAGGGCTGCTAGGAATAGAAGACCTAGCGAAGAGCTGCTAGGCACCTAGCGAAGGGATGCTAGGCATAGAAGACCTAGCGAAGGGCTGCTAGGCACCTGGCGAAGGACTACTAGGAAATAAAGACATGGCGAAGGATTGCTAGGCACCTGGCGAAGGACTGCTAGGGAATGAAGTCTTGGTCCAAGGGACTGAGCAACTTAGCTAAGTGATGACTAAGGATAGGAGTATAGACGGGTCAGGGTTTGGGCGTCTCGAGGTCCGGAGGTATCGGAGCTCTGCAAAAGTCCACCCGAAGGGCTGGGTGGCAATCGTCTCCTGAAAGGAGTAGGTGAAGGGCAAGTTCTCGGGAATGGGAACTTGTGCTGGTTCGACCTAGGGTTTCGTGGAGATCCGAAGTCAGAACCAAGTCCTTAAGACCAATATTATATGTATCTATGCTTTGTGGTTATATATCTTGCAGTACCAAGAGTGGAAGAAATTGTAGGCTGCTGGAGGCCCTAAGCAGGGCGCCCCCAGTGTTGGGGGCGCCCCATGCATCCAGGGCACCCCCAACAGTGGGGGCGCCCCCAGACAGTGCTAAAGATGCAATAAAAGTGAAGCAGGCAGAACAGGTGTCAAGCGGGGCGCCCGGAGCGTCCGGGGCGCCCGGGTTCGAACCTGTTTATGCTGTTTCGTGTCAGAAACACAGATAAGCCTCCATGAGGGTGCCCGGAAGGTCTGGGGCGCCCTGGTCAAAGCTGTTATCAGCTGCGGCGAGGTAGGCGCAGGGATAAAGTTTGACCGAGTCTTCCGGGGCGCCCCCAACGTTCAGGGCGCCCCCAGGAGGCCTATATAAGGGGCTTCGACCCCTTTGCTTCATCAACAACTTCTAAGAGCGATCCCAAGCATTCTGACCGACGACAACACGCTAGAGACGAGGCTCTACGACCGGGAGGCTCCAGGAGGAGGTGCGCGGCACTTCGGAGGTCCAGATCGGCCGAGCTTCAAACTTTGTCTTGTTGGTTTGCTTTTATTTAATTACCGTACTTATGTTTTTATATTATTGCTTGTAATCCTGCACTGTAAGTCGGGTTTCTCCGCCTCCGAAAAGTCCGGGAAGGAGACCATTAGTGGACGGGCGTTCCCGTGCATAGGCCTTGGATGTACTGACCCTGGGGGGTCGGGAACCAAGTAAAAATCCGCTCTGTCCTTTGCTTTGTTTTTTCGTTCTATTTATTTTCCGCTGCGCTACTAATATTCTAAGTCCAGAACGAATGAAAGTTTTACGAAGAATTCCGAAAGATTCTTCACGATCGATATTCACCCCCCCTCTATCGACGGCACCGGTCCTACAATTGGTATCAGAGCCGAGCCGCTCTTCACCGGACTAACCGCCGACGGAGCAATAACGCCAGGAGTTGAGGGGAAGCCCAGGGGTGAATCAGGTACAATTTTTTTATGTCAAATTTTAAGTTGCATATTATTTGTTTCACGTGCAGGGAGAGAGGGCACTACAAAACTCAGTGCCCTACTTGTAAGATTCGGTCTACATCACCAACGGCAAAGGGGATACCAGCGCCAGGAGTCCGGAAAAACAAGGATCACGTGCAATGCTTCAAGTGCGAAAAATTCGGACACTACAAAAATAAATGTTCGGCAAAGGTACGAAAATTTTATGTTCCAAAAACTTTACAAATTCCTGCACTATCTTATGATAACTTAGTTAAGTTTCCTGATAAATTAGATTACCTGCACAATAGAATTAATATCTTGCATGTCAAATTAGAAAATGCAGATATGACTAAAATATCAGAAATTAATTGTTTAATTCAGAATATCAATTCAGTAATTGATAAAATTAATTCTGATAATTATTCTGATAAAATTAATTCTGATAAAATTAATTCTGATAATTATTCTGATAAAATTAATTCTGATAATTATACTGATAAAATTAATTCTGATAATTATTCTGATAAAATTAATTCTGATAATTATTCTGATAAAATTAATTCTGATAAAATTAATTCTGATAAAATTAATTCTGATAATTATTCTGATAAAATTAATTCTGATAATTATTCTGATAAAATTAATTCTGATGATTTTTCTGATAAAATTAATTCTGATAATTTTAAGTCTGATAATTTGAAATCAAATAAAATTAAACCTAAGGATAATTCAGAATTCAAATTCGAAAATCCTAAGGATAATTCTAAATATAACCCTGAAATTATTGAAAATATTAAGGATAAAGTTGATTTTGTTGAAAATATTCTTGAGGATAATAAAGATAAAATTCTCCTAGATGATAACTTAATTATAGATAATCTTGAAAGTTATTACAAAAATTTAACTAGTGGCCCATATTACTCCACCTATGTTGAGGACATTGAAAGATCTAATGTTGAAGAGGAGATAGAATTTTCTAAGATAAAGGCCATAGTCAATAAAAATTACAAAAATTTAAATAAATCAAAATTACTAGAAAAACTTGAAAAGATAGATAAAGATGTAGAAGAAATCTTCGAAATAATTAAAATGATGAATTTAAATCCACAATTATTAATTAATCATTTCAACCGTAATTATTCGAATTAAATCTTAATTATTTAAATTCAAATTAAATCCTAATTAAATTCAAATTAATTCAAATTAAATCCTAATTAAATTCAAATTAATTCAAATTAAATCCTAATTAAATTCAAATTAAATCCTAATTAAATTCAAATTAATTCAAATTAAATCCTAATTAAATTCAAATTAATTCAAATTAAATCCTAATTAAATTCAAATTAAATTAAATTCAAATTAAATTAAATTCAAATTAAATTAAATTCAAATTAAATTATATTCAAATTAAATTAAATTATATTCAAAATTAAATTATATTCAAATTAAATTAAATTAAATTCAAATTAAATTAAATTTAAATTAAATAAAATTTAAATTAAATCCAAATTCAAATCAAATATTAATTAAATCGTACCTAATTGAAATTATTTCAATTAATTAATAATTTAATCTTAATTAATTCAAATTCAATTAATTCAACATCAATTAATTCTTAATTAATTAATCCTTAATCAATATAATCTCTAACTAATCGTTAAACAAGTTAAACTTGAACTAAAATAAAATTTTACCCAAAACTATAACAAATAAAATTAATAACATGAAATATGTCAAAGTGGGTTGACATATTCGCGGGTTCACACGACATGTATCAAACCGGGAATTTGATACATCATTAGAAACTTAAATAAAATGTTTGGAATTGCTTGACTCATGCATAATTGTCATGCCATGCATTTGCTACTTCTTTTAAATATATGACATGTCATTCATATTTAAATTTTATGCATATATTAGAACGGCTATAGGAAAAAGAATAATTGAAACTTGATCAACCTGGTATTGGGTGGCGGTGAGATGATAGTATGTTAGGGAAGCCAACTCTAATAAGATCAAGTATACTTGGTCTCTTTAGACTGGTGAAACTAGCCGAAGCTACCGATCTAAGACCCAAACTAGTTAGACCAGAATTTTTCAACAAGTAATTTTGAAAATGAAATTTCATTAAAAGGCTTTGTCAAGGAAAGGGTTGATGATCCAATAAGGCTACGGCCAAAGAAGGCCTAGTGCCTCGCCAAGACCTGGAAGCCGATTTTTGAAATTCAAATTCAAGTTACTTCTTGTCAAATTCAAATCTAACACAAGCTTCAATTAAATCTTAGAGTTAATAATAAATTAAGAAAAATGATTCAAGCATCTCACAATATACTTATAAGGCAACCATGCTTGCTGTATTGATACATCTAAAATGGGTGAGATGTTAAGGACTAATGAATTGAAAAATAATTTTCAAAATTGTTTTTCAAAATTGTTAGAATATTTTTCTAAAAATATATTTTCAAAATAGTGCTTCAACATAATAATATTTTTATGGAATTCATGCTTGTCTGATTGAATATATATATATATATATTATGTCTTTAAAAATTATATCCTTTGAAAATTGTTTGACTCACTCAATTAGACACAAGCCTCTTAGGACAACACTAAAGTTTCTTAAGGCACTTAGTTAGAGTCAAACGGTGTTGGATGCAGGGGGAGTGTTTTGTTCTTTTTATTAAAAATATTTTTTGAAAACTGCACCTTAATTTGCATTACATTGTTTTCAAAATTATCTTCTTTCCAAATTGTGGCTTCAAAATTTATCTACTTGAAAATTATCGTTTCTTTGACTTTGATAAACCCTAAAGACACAGAGGAAAGGTCCACTTTATGATCTTCAAGGACTCCTAGGACGTGTCAAATTTAGGGGGAGTCTAACAAGTTTTAAATTATTTTGAAAATTATTATTCTTTTGATCTGAATCAAACCTTAAGACTCAGAGGAAGAGTACTTGTGGTCAACAAGCTTTCCGGGACTGGGTCAAGTTTAGGGGGAGGTCAAATTAAAAGAATTATTGAATATTTCAAATGTTTTCATGCGCGGTATTTTCAAATCCTGTTGAAAACATAAGGATTCGTTCAAAATACTATTAATTTTTCTCAAAAAAAAATTATACTATTAGTTTCAAAATTTTGAAATAATATTTACTTGAGTTTGAAAATTTTCCAGGACACTTAGGAAAATATTCTTGTAGTTAACAAGATTTCCTAGGATTGTGTCAGACTGGAAAAGAAACCAAGTCAAGTAAAATAGTATATTTTCAAAATGCATAATACTTTTCAAAAAGTACTCATATTTTTCAAAGTCTCATCTTTTTCAAAAATAGTCAGTACTTGCAAAATATGTATAATATTTTTCAGAAAAACTTATATTTTTCAAAATATTTTTCAAAATTGCTCAATCTACTCTCTCAAAATATGTGTACCTTCAAAAATCCGGTATTTTCTCAAAAATATTGTCTAAGTTTTCTGAGTTCAAAATACTTAAGGATTAGTTTAATGTTATGCTTTCAAAAATTTATTAGTATGTTTCAAAAAGAACCAAAGGTTTTCATTGTTGGTGCATGAATTTTTTTGGGTTTTTTGATGTATGACAAAGGGGGAGAGGTGTGCTTAAGTTAGGAAATTTTTTCCGAGGATCAAAAATATATTTTCAAAACTATGGTCATTTTTGTTTGATCCCAAGGATAGTTAGCCCCTTTCAACCAATCTAACTTAAGTTATTGTCAAACATCAAAAAGGGAGAGATTGTTGGTGCAAGCTACATCAATGATGTTCTCCTTTAAGTGTTTTAATATTTGAGAATATACTTAAGTCAGTGATACACTAAACAGACAAAGGGGAGCAAAGGAGAAGTAACCTAAGTTGAAGAAAAGTCCTAGTTAATCTAGGCATCGGAACCCTAAGACCTAGCAAATGGCTGCTAGGCACCTAGCGAAGGGCTGCTAGGCATAAAAGACCTAGCGAAGGGCTACTAGGCACCTAGCGAAGGGATGCTAGGAATAGAAGACCTAGCGAAGGGCTGCTAGCGAAGGGATGCTAGGCATAGAAGACCTAGCGAAGGGCTGCTAGGCACCTGGCGAAGGACTGCTAGGAAATAAAGACCTGGCGAAGGATTGATAGGCACCTGGCGAAGGACTGCTAGGGAATGAAGTCTTGGTCCAAGGGACTGAGCAACTTAGCTGAGTGATGACTAAGGACAGGAGTAGAGACGGGTCAGGGTTTGAGCGTCTCGAGGTCCGGAGGTATCGGAAGCTAAGCAAAAGTCCACCCGAAGGGCTGGGTGGCAATCGTCTCCTGAAAGGAGTAGGTGAAGGGCAAGTTCTCGGGGATGGGAACTTGTGCCGGTTCGACCTAGGGTTTCATGGAGATCCGAAGTCAGAACCAAGTCCTTAAGACCAATATTATATGTATCTATGCTTTGTGGTTATATATCTTGCAAGTACCAAGAGTGGAAGAAATTGTAGGTTGCTGGAGGCCCTAAGCAAGCCGCCCCCAGTGTTGGGGGCACCCCCATGCATCCAGGGCGCCCCCAACAGTGGGGGCGCCCCCAGACAGTGCTAAAGATGCAGTAAAAGTGAAGCAGGCAGAACAGGTGTCAAGCGGGGCGCCCGGAGCGTCCGGGGCGCCCGGGTTCGAACCTGTTTATGCTGTTTCGTGTCAGAAACACAGATAAGCCTCCATGAGGGCGCCCGAAAGGTCCGAGGTGCCCTGGTCAAAGCTGTTATCAGCTGCGGCGAGGTAGGCGCAGGGATAAAGTTTGACCGAGTCTTCCGGGGCGCCCCCAGCGTTCAGGGCGCCCCCAGGAGGCCTATATAAGGGGCTTCGACCCCTTTGCTTCATCAACAACTTCTAAGAGTGATCCCAAGTATTCTGACCGACGACAACATGTTAGAGATGAGGCTCTACGACCGGGAGGCTCCAGGAGGAGGTGCGCGGCATTCGGAGGTCCAGATCGGCCGAGCTTCAAACTTTGTCTTGTTGGTTTGCTTTTATTTAATTACCGTACTTAAGTTTCTATATTATTTCTTGTAATCCTGCACTGTAAGTCGGGTTTCTCAGCCTCCGAAAAGTCCGGGAAGGAGACCAATAGTGGACGGGCGTTCCCGTGCATAGGCCTTGGATGTACTGACCCTGGGGGGTCGGGAACCAAGTAAAAATCTGCTGTGTCCTTTGCTTTGTTTTTTCGTTCTATTTATTTTCCGCTGCACTACTAATATTCTAAGTCCAGAACGAACGAAAGTTTTACAAAGAATTCCGAAAGATTCTTCACGATCGATATTCACCCCCCCCTCTATCGATGGCACCGGTCCTACAGAAGGTGCTACCGGAATTAGAGTTTGCCGCATGGATCTTTTTGCCACAAGCCTCTTCTTTTCCTTCGCCGGAATTTTGATTCTGGCCATCCTTTTGTGGTTAGTCTTCCGATTTCTCTCTTGGTTTTTCTTGTTGCATTCTCGGACAATCTAGTAGTTCTTGAGAACATGAAACTCGTGGCTTTGCGATGTCATCCCGAAGATACTCGGCGTGGACGTGAATAGAGGCAGAGCTTCCAAGGGACGCTTACGGTTGGATCTCGTCCCTTCCTTCGAGTTACGCGAGGTAATACGTAAATTAGTTTACGTTTCTATAAAATTTTAAATATATGATCATGTCTATACAAGATAAAATTGCATGCTTAGATGTGTGGTTAAATAATTTGAGAAATTATTTATGCTAAACCTTCCGCTGCACGTAATTAATTTTAAAATTACGAACCCGCATCCATGTCAACATGCACCCGATCCCAACACTGGGTGCTACGGACGCCTGACCATGAAATAAAACCCTATTACCTCATGGTGCTACGGATGCCCGAGATAAGTAGGCTTGGTCTAGGTGTTGCAGATGCCCGACCAAGAAATAAAACCCTATTAACTTGCGGTGCTGCGGATGCCTGAGGTAAGTAGGCTTGGTCTGGGTGCTGCAAACGCCCGACCAAGAAATAAAACCCTATTACCTCGCGGTGCTACGAACGCTCGAGGTAAGTAGGCTTGGTCTGGGTGCTGCGGACACCCGACCAAGAAATAAAACTCTATTACCTCGTGGTGCTGCGGACGCTCGAGGTAAGAAGGCTTGGTCTGGGTGTTGCAGACGCTCGACCAAGAAATGAAACCCTATTACCTTACGGTGCTACGGATGTCCGAGGTAAGTAGGCTTGGTATGGGTGTTACGGACGCCCTGTTGGGGAAATCGACCCAAGTATGATCTGGAGGATCATGGGTTTTGATGTGTGTGCCAATATGGTTAAGTTAGGGTTTGTTGTGTTCTAATTTGTGTACATAAGTTTGCAGGTTTGCAGGTACACATGGACTTGATTGATGTCTTTAGGTGAAGGGTGGTATGGAGGCAACATGAAGACTTGTGCGCGCATCCGAGGGACCATGGACAAAGCAGGAACGATGAAGCCGAGGGAAGCAGACTTCGAGGCATACGTGAAGGATAGCATGGAGACAAGCTGGAGGCTTATGTGCGTATCCGAGTGATGAGGGCCAAAGTTGAAGAAGGCTTGAAGGCGATGGATCGAGGTTGCTGAAGCAGAGATGATGAGCCGAGGGATGCAGACTTCACAGCATGCGTGAAGGATGGTATGGAGGCAAGTCGGGGGCTTGCATGCACATCTGAGGGACGGGAGCCGAAGATGAAGAGGGCGTGAAGGCACAGATCGAGACTATTGTTGAAAAGTCAACTAAGTCATGAGAGTCCGAGTGATGAGTGATTGTACTCGGGAACTAAGCCGGGAGGGTTCGAGTGCGGAGAGAAATGTACTCGGGGAGTGTAACCCTAGGCTTCGTGATGGACCAGTCGGCTGCTCTGGTAGCAGTCGACTGGTAATGGCTGGCTGATTCGAACGTTGGCTGTAACAGTCGAATCTGAGTGAGACCAGTCGACTGCCCCAGGGGCAGTCAATTGGTAGCGGCCATTTACTACTCGAGCTCTATTTAAAGGAGCTCATTTAAGGCTATTGTTCCTTGGTGAAACTTGCTTGGTCAAAGCTAGTTAGTAGCCTATTGTACTCAGGTAGTGTCCAGAGCTTGTGGAGAGGTTTCTCCACCCACAAAGAGCTACGCGATCTATTCGGAGGTGCTCCGGGGAATCATCCACCGACGGATTAGGGATCACCCACCTTACAGGCAGCCGTGGAGTAGGAGTTTTATCTCCGAACCACGTATATCGGTGAGTTCTTCCTTGTTTAGTTTAGTTTTAGGTTATTCCGCTTGCACACTAACGGTTGTAGGAAGAAAAATCGAGAAATTGCTATTCACCCCCCTCTAGCAAGGCGTTCACGATCTAACAAGTGGTATCAGAGCTTGGTGCGCTCATCTACAGACTAACCGCCGAGGGAGCAAGAAAGCTAGAGGGAAAATGATGGAAAACAAGCGAGGGGATGATATCAACACACCACCCTCATATGACCATGAAGATTTTGCCTATTGGAGGATATGGATGAAGACGTGGCTTAGAATGGATTGTGAGTGTGTGATGACCATAGAGGAACCATTCGAAATTCCAAGGGGCAAGCACGAAAAGAAGCTCCGACCTAGATATTGGACTAAGGAGCAACAAGAATAATCTAGGTCAAATGAGAAGGTAATTAGTATATTGGTTAATATTTTGCCTAACAATGTTTTGAGTGGTGTAGGGGCATATAAAAATACATATGAAATGTGGAACAAGCTAGAAGAATTTCATGAGAACCTTACACAAACTCAAGTAGTTGAAAAGCCCGAAAAAATGAGCTCAATGGTCCAAGAAGACCAAGAGGGAGAAGAAGTGTCAACCTCATCAAGTGAGGTGGCACAATTAAGTGAAAAATCATCAACTTTATCAAGAGAAGAAGAGGAGGTATCAATTTCAAGGATTGAAGGGGAGGAGAGACCCTCATCTATACAAGAGCAAGAAAAAGCTCCAAACTCCACCAAAGACAAATCAAAAGAGCACATTATATACTTTGGATGCAACAAAAAGGGGCACTACAAGGACAAGTGTCCACTAGGTAAGAATGAGATCATCCCTAAACCCAAATCTATTCATTTAAAATCTAATGTGGGTTGTAGGGAAAAGAAAGAAAAGAAGCACATTAGGTGCTATACTTGTAGGGAGCTAGGATATTATCACACTCAATGTCTAAGGAAAGGAGAGTTCAAGAAGATAGAGCACTTAAGAAGGTGGGAAAAAAAACGAAGAAGAGGAGCTCACATCAAGGAGGAGCTACAAGGGTAAGGGAGGTAATCCCTAACTCTACTTATGCTTCAAATGCCTTCATCAATGCTAGAAATGTTAATAATTGCTTGTCTATGCGTGTTTTTGGTTTCAAGTATCATGATAGAAATAAAAAGACTATTTTGTGCCAAAATACCAAAAATTCTATGTTTCATGATAAACCTAGGGGTTTTAGACCTAAGGACCAAGACATTAATCCTAAAAAAGGAAGACACATGTCTAGGAAAATGTGTAGATCTAGGGATGATCAAAATAGGCATGGTGATACTAAGGTTAGGAATTTAGAGAAGGAAAATCAAATTTTAAGGGAAAAACTTGATAAATTAGAAAAGAACCTAGATAAACTCATTAAAGGGGTCCAAGGGATTAAGTATAAGGCCAAATGACCAAAACCCTAGAAATGGTAGGTCGGGACTAGGATACCATTCTAAGGAGGCAAATGTTAGTAGAAAGTCATATTCAAGGATGCCTTATGATTATGAGAAAGGAAAAACCAAAAATGGCAAAGAAAAACCATTTAAAGGGAAAAAGAAAGAATTGACCAAGAAAAAGATATATAAGGTCAAAAGAGTAATAGTTGAAGGTCAAGAAGCACCGGAGGAGCACCGGTGTGGTCTTGCAATTGTAAGTAAGTTGCCTAGGGAGGTAACTAGAGCTAGGAGCTCAAGGGAGAGCTCTAGAGGTCAAAATGGGATCCATGGTCAATGGATCTCAGAAGGTTTTCTCCTAGGAGATTAGATGAACTATGAAATGTGCCAAAAGGGGTTGGAAGACTAAGTTGAGTCTTAATCCTAAGGGATTGACACATTAAAAGGAGTTTTATGGAGAAAAAGAGAGAAATATGATCATATTGGGAGAAAATTGATTTTTAATGTGTAAATACCATATAACTCAGTGGTAGGAAGGTATTATGGTTAGATATAAGAAGATATATCAAAGAGTGGTCAAAATTAGGACTTTTGGATAAGTTTCAGTAACACACTTTGAAAAGGATTGAATTTCGTACCAATCTTGGGATTCGGAGTAGTTTTGTTTGAAAATATATTTTTCCCAAGTAGACATAGGTTTCACAAATCTCTCCATGAAATTTCAGATTTTTTTGAGATTTGTGAAATTAATTAGGCATTTCTGAAATTGGGCTGAAAACTTGAAATTCAGATATCAGTCGACTGGTTCAGAACCAGTCAACTGGTCCAGGACTGGGAACATTCTGTTTACTTTACCAGTTGACTGCACCAGGGGCAGTCGACTGATCTCGCTTGAAAAAATATTCTGTTTGTTTTACCAGTCGACTGCCCTGGGGGCAGTTGACTGGTTCGCAGGTTTTAATTAGGATCAGACCGCACGGGGTGGCCAAAACCTAGGGTTTTGCGTGTCACCCCCTGCGAATACTTCCTCGCCCCAACCTCCTCTCTGGTTCTAAGGTACTCCCAAGCCCTAGAAACTTCTTCCTAGCCTTCTCCTACCCCGGATCTACAACTAGGGTTAGTAAAAACTCCTCCCTTCAAGCCGATCTTCACTCAACTTCAATATGCAACGACTGGGAAAAAGGTAACACCGTGTACAGTTCAATCTTTTCCATTTAAATCATGATTTGGGACTAATGTGTCTATTTTTGCATGTTTTTCTTTGTCTTCCTCCTTTGTCAGGTGATTTGGTATATATGCATTTGTGTGTCATATGTTAGGTTGGCCTCTAAAAGGTAAAAGGGTGAGGGATCGTCACGACGAGGTCGGGTAGACTCAGGGGAGTCTCGGTACTGATCCGTGGAGTGCCGAAAGAGATTCGACGAAAATGAATTCGTATTAATGAATTGTAGATATCTAAATAGGTCTTATTTTCAAGAGAAAACCCCTCAGATTGCCGAAATGATTACCTATTTTGGGGTAGAACAATTAGTGTACTGTCAGCATGACATTAACCTAGACCTATGTAAAGAATTTTACGCAAATCTCACATGCTTTGATTCTAATAATGGCCTATATGAGTTCATGGTAGTAGGAGTCCGCATCCCCTTCTCATCCATTGTTTTAGGTGAATTTTTGGGGTGTAGGGCATCTAACAATGTAGTCACATATTTTCCTAAGGTTGATGAGCCCCTTTCTTTTCATGATGTCACTATTGATCAGATCCACATGCATTATTTTGGACGTCATCGACGCATTTCAGAGCGTATTTTTGATGCCAAAAATATATATAAGTCCATTTAGTCATGTCATGTATAAAATTGTCTTAGAGTGTCTGTTGCCCATTGTCACCAAGGGGCGGTCTAGGATTCGACTACCGCACTTGGTGATGATGTACACTCTAGAGAGGAGGTTAGACATAGATATCTCCCTGCATGTGTTTACATCGATCTGCCATTTTTCCCATAGTGTGAATGGAAAAATCTACATGTCATTCTTCCATGTCCTGACCGAGTTCTTTGAGTCTCGAGGTATACGTACTACTAGCGGTCAGGTCCGTCACCTGTCAAAGGACTATGATCAGATTGGCACACGCCAGTTGTCCTTGGCAGGGATAGAGTGCAGCCAGGGGGAGATTGCCTGGAGGCAGCATCCTGAGTCCTCCAGATCAGATGAGGACCCTGCTGATGGAGTTACACGAGAGGAGTTCTCCCAACTCCGGTTTGACGTTCACGGCCTCCGGGAGGACTTCCATGGCTTTCAGCAGGAGCATATGGGCTTCTGGCAGACACAGACTGCCATTCAGGAGGAGGTTTATGGCCTCACGTAGTTTTGTCAGGGGTTCCAGCGCCAGCAGGACGAGATGTACGATATGATACAACAGTTGCACCTCACATATCAGGCCCCTTCTCCTCCTCCTCCAGGCGATGGCATGCAGTAGATTTGACTTGATTTGGTGGTTTAGTATTGAGAGTATTTTCCTTGGGTGTATTTTTATCTCTCAAACACTTTTTCATGTTGGCATTGTATTATTTTGCTACTTTGGGGCCACGACCCATATGACTTTCTTTATGTTTTTATTTTCGAGTCATGTATGAACCATTTGATTATGTTTTCATGCTATTTTATGAAATTCTTATGTCATGACTTGAATATTGTTTTAAAAGTAATGAAGTGCTATTAAATGCTAAGATATGCCTTTGAATGAAAATCCTTGGTTATGCTTTCATACTCATCATTTAAGGTTTTAATTCATAGTATAATGATAAGTGTATGAAATAAGGTTTTGTTGTTATCATTGATAATAAGAAAGAGTCTTGGTATTAGAAGTATTGTAAATAGGGGGAGGTTTGTATCATATTGAGAATACATAAGAAAAAGGGAAGAATTAAGGGCAATTCTATGTGTAAAATTAAGATGGATGGCATGGAATCATGTATAGATTTAAAAGTTGATACAAAATGCCAACTTTTGAGGAAATTAGAGTTTGTACCAAAAGTCAAGCACATTTGATATTTTTCATGAAACTATGTTTTTTTAGGGTAGAGTATATCCTAACAAATGTGCTTGCAAAATTTTATATTTTTCGGAATTTTATAAAATTTTCTATGCATTTCTGAATTTGGGCTGGGAATTCAGAATTGATAGTATCAGTCGACTGCCTTGGGGGCAGTCAACTGATGTCTCGGGCAGATTGAGAATTGTTGATTTCTGAGGGATTTTTTAAAAATCTGGTGAGTTGTTTTTGGCACTAGGGATAGGATTGCTTGGGGTAATCTTTTTGATGGTGTCAAAGGGGGAGAATGTGTGTGTTAAGTTAGGTTTAACTTGACATGGGAAACTTGTGAGTGGTGTTAAGTTGGGAATAACTTAACTTGGTGTTGTGAGTAGTGTTAAGTTGGGTAGAACTTAACTTGTTGTGGTGAGAAATGAAAATTGGGAGAAAGCATAGGTTAAGGGGGAGGTTGCCTCTTGTTTGTTATACTTTGATTTTCAATTGCTATTGCTATTATTATTTTTGTTTACCTAACTTAACATATTGTCACATATCAAAAAGGGGGAGTTTGTTTGGGCAATCGACACAAGTATGATCTGGAGGATCATGGGTTTTGATGTGTGTGCCAATATGGTTAAGTTAGGGTTTGTTGTGTTCTAATATGTGTACGTGAGTTTGCAGGTTTGCAGGTACACATGGACTTGGTTGATGTCTTCAGGTGAAGGGTGGGATGGAGGCAAGCTGGAGGCTTGTGTGCGCATCCGAGGGACCATGGACAAAGCAAGAACGATGAAGCTGAGGGAAGCAGACTTCGAGGCGTACGTGAAGAATATGCATGAAGACAAGCTGGAGACTTGTGTGCGTATCCGAGGGACGAGGGTCAAAGTCGAAGAAGGCTTGAAGGCGATGGATTGAGGCTGCTGAAGCAGAGACGATGAGCCGAGGGACACGGACTTCGAGGCATGCGTGAAGAATGGCATGGAGGCAAGCCGGGGGTTTGCGTGCGCATCTGAGGGACGGGAGCAGAAGATGAAGAGGGCGAGAAGGCAACAGATCGAGATTGCTGTTGAAGAGTCAACCAAGTCATGAGGGTCCGAGTGATGAGTGATTGTACTCGGGAACTAAGCCGGGAGGGTTCGAGTGCGGAGAGAAATATACTCGGGGAGTGTAACCCTAAGCTTAGTGATGGACCAGTCGACTGCTCTGGGAGCAGTCGACTGGTAATGGTTGGATGATTCGAACATTGGCTGTAACGGTCGAATCTGAGTGGGACCAGTCGACTGCCCCAGGGGCAGTCGACTGGTAGCGGCTATTTTCTACTCGAGCTCTATTTAAAGGAGCTCGTTTAAGGCTATTGTTCCTTGGCGAAACTTTCTTGGTCAAAGCTAGTTAGTAGCCTATTGTACTCAGGTAGTGTCCGGAGCTTGTGGAGAGGTTTCTCCACCCACAAGGAGCTATGCGATCTAGCCGGAGGTGCTCCGGGGAATCATCCACCGACGGATTAGGGATTGCCCACCTTACAGGTAGCCGTGGAGTAGGAGTTTTATCTCCGAACTACGTATATCGGTGAGTTCTTCCTTGTTTAGTTTAGTTTTAGGTTATTCCACTTGCGCACTAACAGTTGTAGGAAGAAAAATCGAGAAATTGCTATTCACCCCCCTCTAGCAAGGCGTTCACGATCTAACACGCCCAACCAAGAAAAGAAACCCTATTACCTCGCGGTGCTGCGGATGCCCGAGGTAAGTAGGCTTGGTCTTGGTGCTGCGGACGCCCAACCAAAAAATAAAATCCTACCACCTTGCGGTGCTGCGGATGCCCGAGGTGAGTAGACCTGGTTAGGAGACTGCGGAGGCCCGACCGAGAGCGGAGTAGCCTGTATAACCTCTGACCATGAACTGGAGGAGGCTTGGGGGGTGTAGTGGAAGAAGGCTAACACATAGCCGACTAGATATGAGTCAACATCATCAAACATGGAAGGCAAACATGATTACTCGAGGCATTTACACATCAGAGGTAACAAGTCTCCCTTTTTTCTGAAGGGAACATCTTGACAACATCTTCAGGAGGTACACGAGATAGGCATGCAAAGGGGATGCAATTAGTGGGCCCGATGAAGAAGACCATTCCTTCACCCGGGCTACCCTCTATTGCCTCATCTTCACCGTTTGGCCGCTGAGCTCGGAGCCGTCTCCTTGTGATGGGTGAGCTGAGAACCATCTTCATTGTGGTGGCGACCTTTAATTTTTGGCCATGACTGGGACCTATTGGCCCTCCGCTAAAGGTAAAGCCCGGAAGGCAAAGGACCTTGTTTAAGGCCAAAACTGTCCTCATTGCAATTTATAGATAAAAAGGAAACACTCTGGATGTAGAAGGTAAAGGGACGAGCAAGTTCCATTCAAAGGTCCTGATTACACCTTACATTCAACTTACATTTGGAAACAAAAACGAAAAGTAAAATACAAATGCAGAAAAGGAAAGGCGGTAGCTACAACTCCTTCCCCTTCGATGGAAACCTATCCCATGCCTCACTAGCACCGAGGAAGCTGGGGTGAGCTGTTACGATGTATAGTAAAAGTCTTGCTTTTATATAGACATATTCAACATATTGAAAGAGAATCACAAGATCACTGTTTGCATGTTCATATTAGTATATGCATATTGTCTGATACATTACATTTTAGATAACATGGTGTGTGGTGTCGTACATAAGACCATGTTATCAGTTCCTTGTAGTGTATATGTAGAGGCTCACAACCAAGATGGATTTGGAAAAACCATCGGAATGGTTGTAGTGTAATTTGGTGTTGGTTTATCTTGACCATAGAATTATACTAGTACACTTTGTGTGAATTGAGCAGGACCGACATAGAGGTGATTCAATTTATACTGACTTTATAATTGAATCAGACCTCAATTATTATGCAGTGCATGCTCTTAATCCCAATATAATAACAGACACATGTACTTAGTATTTATTTCTTTGATGTACTAATGGGCAAGATTTATTCTGTTAAATCGATAGGCTCGGTAAGTTGGAAAATAATATTATTTACATAGTGTGTTGTTGATTATAGAAGGAAACCATGTCCTAGTGAGTCGGGTTGATGATGTCCCCTTGAGGAGCTCATATGGTTCATCATGTTAAATCCTGCAGGTGGACTTGGTCCGACATGATGATAAGGTTGAGTGGTACTACTCAAGGAGTTAGATGTTGATTAATTAAATTGTCAGTAATTTAATTAATCAACGGACATTCGATATCGTAAACACGGGGAGATATTTGTACTTATAATAACTGGAGCTCATATTTAAATATGGGGGTTGGTGAGGTAGATCAATGATGATCCTTTAGTGGAATGAATCTTCATTAATGGATCGGGCCTTGATCCATTAGGTGGGCAAGACCCAACTCCTCCTCATGGTCCCTATTGTAGCCTATAAATACCTCATAAAGTCATCATGAATCACAACCTAAGCTTATTATTCCTCTCCCTCTCTCTCTCTCTTTCTCTCCCCTAGGGTTAGAGGTGGCCGGCGGCTTAGAAGAGGAAGAAAACTTTATTTTCATCTCTTCTCACCCTTTTCTCTCCACTTGAGGCACGACAATAGGAAGAAGGGAGGTGTCCTCTTCATCTTCTTGGCCGGAGCAAGCTTGGGTGGTTGAGGGAGTGGTTGGCGGCGGCACCTTCACCACTTTAGGGTTGCGGCACCGCAAACCTTCAAGGAAGGTTTTCCGACTGCAACGTGAGGAGAAGATAACTTTTTTCTCTCCTTTCCTTGGTTGGCAGCAACTGTTGGAAGGAGGAGAAGGTAGTGGTGACGAGAAGGAAAGGAATTCTTCCTTTGTGGCCGGCGGCATCATGAACCTAGGGTATTGTTGGCCGGCGCAAGTAGGAAGGAAGAGGAGGTGTTTGGGATTTGTTTGGTGGCTTCGTTTCTTGGTAGACCGTTGCCCACACGACGTCCAAGGAAGGGATATGTTACTCTATTTGTGAATGTAAACTCGTAGGTTTTTTCTATCCATGGGTACTTCGGTCCATTGCCATCCAGCTCAAGTTTTCTACTAAATTTAGCATGGTGCATGCCCCAACAGAGGCTCGAACTGCAACACTCTCCAGTACGCCTTAACCACTTCACTAAGTCACGGGGATTTTCAAGTTCTTTAAATGGTAATGCTTGTATCAAATTACTCTTGGATGTTCTACTAGAACTAACATTAATTAGTCCAAGAGACATGCCTTGATACAAGATAATTAGAGGACTACATTTAAATATAATGCAATGAAAAATATTTCATGAAACTCAACTAAAACTCGAGTACCTAAATACATAAAGAATGATCAAAATACTTATGTGCATCACCATAAGTAAACTTTCTGATTAACTTGTTTAATTAAATTAGGGGAATTAAATTAAAAGTTAAGGGACCAATTTAAAATTAATTATGAGATAGTTAAATTTTAATTTGAAGTCCAAATTAATTTTATTTGATCTTTAAAAATTAATGTAAAAGAAATAATTTTAAAAATTATTCAATGGAAATGATAAAATTTAGAAGATTGGAAATATTTTGAATTTTTAATTAATTGTTCGTATTTATTTCATTTTCGATTACTTGGATCTAATCATTATTCAACATAAAAAGTAGTTAAAAATTATCTATTTAACATTCTATTTTTTTCTCTAAAAATTTTAGAATTTAGAATTTAGTGTTTAAATGTCTTCCAATTATTGTACGATTAGATTTTTTAAGTGGTTAATCAAATATCTAAAAGTCTAACCTTAACTATGGTACACTATAATCACTTTAAGAATATTAAATATTTGAAATGAGTGTTCTTGATTTACCTTAGTAGTTTTAATAAATCTCTATAATGGGCACTTTCTGATTTATTTATTAATTAATAAAAAATTTTATGATACTAAATTAATCACTTTTAAAATTAATCAGTCTAGAAAGTTGAATATCACGATGAAAATAAAACTTAAGTCATAGGAATAAAATACAAATAAAAAAATTATATGATTTTCACAAAAATATAATGAAAGAGTTTTATTCGTTCCTTTTAATTTAATTTGATTTAACTTAGTAAAACAAAACAGATCAAAAATTGAAAAAAAAAAATTTGTTCTGCCTGTTGTCTAAGATTTTGCTGCTCCTTCGATTTAAGTGATGGATACCTTTTTGATATCTTTCCCTTTTTTTTTGTTCACCAAACTACTACTGCAACATGCCGGCCATTGTTGGGTCGATCGATCAAAGAAAGCTAAAATCAGATTTGATGAACCGCTTGAGCCGCCGCTTGAGCCGTTTGATGCGCTTCTTCCACTTCCCTACCGCCACACAGACCATGGGCGACGGTGGTAGCCCGGACTGCTGGCTGCCGGTGCGATCTTCAACCACTTTGGGCTGTCCCTGACCGTGTGGAGTCCACTACTGCGATCGCGGTCGTTAGCCCTACGCTGTTCTCTGCCGCGATGCCGTTCCCGTCCCACTCTACGATGGAAGAATATGTCGTCGCAAGGAGTGTGGCCAATGTCGTCGGGCCTGACACTTCCGGATAAGAGGTAGCTTTCCGTGTCAGTGTGATTGGCGACGATGGAGGACCAGCACGCAGTAGCAGTGTGATCGGAAACGACGAGGGGGTGGGGAGGAAGTAGATGAGAGGCCATTAAAGATGATTTCGTTCGTAATCTACAGTCTTTACAAATCAAAGCAGAAAGGTAAAGTGATTGATTTTGTTGTTAATTATTCATTCAACCATTTTGACCTTAAAAACACAAATAGTTCTATAATTAGAAAGAAAATCACCAAAATAAAAATATTAGGAGAAAAATTGGATGCTTGATTCTTTTTATTTTTTATTTTTATGAAGAATCAGTATATGACTTTTCTAAGAACGAGGAGGAGATTCATGCAAGATCTCGTAAATTGCCAAAAATAATTTATGTGGGTATTTTAAGTGCTAAACTTGTGAAGCGACCTTTCTAACATCTCCTATGTAGGTCCAACAAGAATTTATGTTGGTCTTTTGAATGCTAATCTTATGAAGCAACTTTTTTAAAATCTCTTAGGCTGATTCGATCACATCTTGGTCATTTATGGCTCTCTTTTTATTAATCATCAACAAGTGATTTGATTTGGTCTTGTTAGATTATCGAAAATGTGCCCTCCATAGAAAAGGTTATTGAGGGACCTTCTTTGTAATCCACCTTTCATGTTTTGAACTCTTACAAGTCAATGTAGGAAAAAAAGGGTAAAATTTTCGAAGGGCACCTTTGACTTTCATTTATTCTCAACAGACACCCCATATATACTATTTACCCAAAAGGTCGGCCACACCCATAGAAAAATACCAAGTTTATGTTTCATTTGTGTAGGTGAACCGTTGAGATCTTTCTGCAACAATCGTGAAGAAATCACACGCAACAATCGTGAAGAAATCGCAAAAGAGAAATCGAACAGAAACGAGAGAGGAGAGAAGACAAAGAGTTTTATTATGGTTCGACGATGTGTCTACTCCACGAAATGGCCAAAGAAGACTTCAATTAGAATTCTCTATATGTTTTAGAGTTACAATGATCCTATATATACAGTCCAAGCCATATATGGTATTTTGAACAAACATACCAAGTAATACCAAAAAATTCTGCATCGACTCAGGCACACAACCTTTTCCGGGGGCACGACTTGGCTGCGCCCGGTAGCATGACTGTGTGGCAGACCTCTTTGATATGCTCGTTAAACCCACAACGACCGATGATTGTTCCCCGTGTAGGTCAGATATGAGCCATCTTCAATAATCTCCATCTTGACGAATATCTATCCCTTAGGAGAAACACGAGCATCTGCGAATACCTCCACTTGGAACGTTGAGTTCGAGCTACGCCTCTCTAGAAACTAGAGAAATAGATCAGTTTAAGCAATGCTTGAACTTCTCTGCATAACTGACTTTGTCAACATATCTGCAATGTTTTCAGAAGTGTGGACCTTCTCAAGTAGTATTTCCATGGAAGATATCAACTGTCTGATTTTGTAAAACCTCACATCAATATGCTTGGTCCTCACATGATATACCTGATTCTTCGCCAGATAGCACTCTAGCTATCGCAATATAACTTGACTCTACCTTGTTGGACATTTGGTTCTCTGATTAACCCTGTAAGCCACAACACTTGCTTTCTTGCTTTAGCTACTGCCTGTACTCTGACTCAGCAGTGGACAATGCAACTGTAGGTTGTACCATGAACTTCCAACAAATAGGTCTTCCCATTACAATACACATATCTTGTAGTACAGGGGCGGAATTTTAACTAAATATACATTATGTATTTTTGAAAGATTAGAGAGGATATTATTATAATAATTATTTTCTTGATTATTATTATAATAATTATTTACGTTACTTAGTATGCGACTCCCCAAACTTATAATCCTAGATCCGCCATTGCTGTAGTAGACCTTCTGTCATCCATATCCCTTGCATAATATGCATCCACATATCATTGTCTGTTGAACATGATGCCATAATCTGTAGTATTTCTCAAGTATATGAAAATTCACTTGACCATATCTCAATGTTGTCGATCAATATTTAAAAGAAACTTGCTTACCATACTAACGACATACGCTAAATCAGGTCTCGTGTAAACCATGACATACACTAGACAATCAACGCATTGCATATAGAATCTTTGACATGTCATGAATCTCATCATCCATCCTTGGGCACTGCGCAAGAGATAATTTGAAATGATGCGCCAGAGGTATACTTACAGACTTCACATTACCCATGTTGAATCTGTCCAACACTTTTGAACATAACTCCGTCGAGATAGCTATAATCTCCCAGAGACTCTATCTCTATGTATCTCCATCCTAAGAATCTTTTTGGCCGCACCCAAATCTTTTATGTCAAATTCCTTGCTTAATAGTTTATTGACCTCAGTCATACTTTTCGTAGCAATCAACATATCATCCATATAAAGCAGCAAAAAGATAAGTGAATCGTCAAAACTCTTCACATAAATGCTGCAGTCATACTCACTTTTTCTATACCGTTTTGAACTTTGTATGAGTCAAAATGTTTGTACTACTATCTTAAAGATTGCTTTAGCTCATAAAAGAACTTCAATGTATTGATTAAGTGCTCCTGCCCGGGCTATTAACTCTTTCTGGTTGTGACATATAGATTTGTTCATCTAAATTACCATGAAGAAACATATCCATTTGCTCTAACTGCAAATCATGATGTGCTACCAAAGCTAACACTAACCCGATAGAGGTATGTCTGACCACCGGAGAAAATCCTCATTATAGTTAATCCCCTTCCTTTGTAAGCAAACTTTTGCTACTAGCTGAGCCTTAACTTTCCATCTTCACTTTCTGATATGACTTTTTTCTTCTTGTATACCCACTTTCATCCTATAACCCTTTTCCCCTTGAGGAAGTTCCATTGTATTTCATGTTTGGTTTTATGTAAAAACTCGATCTCCTCCGCCATAACACCCATCCACTTGTCTTTCTCTGAGCCATGTACTGCCTTCTGAAAAATAGTAGGATCTCTGCTACTAGTGATAAGTGCATAAGAAATCAAGTCCTCAAAATCGTACATAGTAGGTGGTTTGATCCCATTTGGTCCTTTCTCCGATTATAGTTCCATGTTCCATGTACTTTAAGCTACCACTATCAGAAACCATGGGTTTCTAGCTCAACTTCACAACATCCTTATCGTTGTTGTAATTTTTTGGTATTTGTTTCTCTTCCCATTGAGTATGCTATAACATGACTCTTTTATCAAATACCATATCTTTGAGCATCACCTTATTTGCCTTAGGATCCCAAAGCTTGACGCCTTTCATCCTTTTCTGATAATCCAGAAAAATACACTATCTAGACTAAGCATTTAGCTTTGATTTGTCTTCACTAGAAACGTGTATGTAGGTTGGACATTCAAACACTCTCAGACAGAGAGTAATCAATCGGATTACTTGTCCACACCTTATTTGACACTTTATCATCTAGTGCCGCCGTCGGTGACCTATTGATCAAGAAACATGCCATGTTTATTGTCTTTGCCTAGAAATTCTTTGCATATAATTATATATATATATATATATATATATATTAAATTAATGAGATCATTTTATTAGGTTTTAATTAAGTCTATTTAAATTAACTCAATTATAGTAGAAGTTGATTAAAATTATTAACCTTAAGTAATTAAATTAAATCCTAACTAATAGCTTACCCATGTACCTTGTTTCAGCTGAGCGATGAATTCAACGCATCATTGGGACAACGTGACGAGTTCGGACGCGTTGTCGGGTCCGAGCGACGCCTCCGGGCTCGGGCTTTGGTGACGCCTTTGAGCCTGTCGTCGGGCTCGGGCAAACCCTCCGGGCTTGTCGCCGAGCTCGGGAGATGCCTCTGGGCCCGGGAGATGCCTCCAGGTCCCACGGTGGCGAAAGAAGGTGAGTTATCACCTAAAGCACCGTCTCAGCCTGAGGCGGTGCGGTTGTTGCCTGTCTCCCGCATAGGCGGCTGCCGTAATCGCCATTTAGAACACTACAAGTCATTAATCTTGCGAAATCTCATTGCTAGCTTTCTTTCGTTGATGAAAACCTAAGAGAGCACTTGTGACATCTAGTGTTGCGAAAACGTCGTCAAGTAATAAAAATATCGATCCACAGGAACTGTTGATTAAACATTAGTCGATTATGTAAAGGCTAGTTATCTAGGCGATCGCAGGGTTGGTTTGAGAAAGCTTGCTTAAGGGAGGAGAGAGAGAAGAAGAGAGAGAGAGCTTTGGTCCTCTGGGAAGGGTGGATGGGTGTAATCTAGGACTTCGGTTTCGCTACAATGCTAGTTGATGCCCTATGAATTATTCATATTCTAATCTTCAGGTTTACGCACTTGTAGAGATCCTAACTAGGTATTGGTGTTAACTTTGTAGAAGTGCATCAGAGTGCTTCCTTCTTGGGCATCCAATTCCATTAAGTAGAGTAGGTAACCTAGAGAGTCCGGTTAAAGGTAAGGTAACCCTCTATCACTAAGGGTCCCAATCATACGTCTCTAGATTATGCTAAACACTTCCTAACACTGGATAGGGAGAAACTCGTTAAGTTGTGTTAGCTAATCCCTTGTAAGAGATTGACCTCTATTTTGAGGCATGCTCGAAATGTCCAGTTAAAGGTAGCCTCTATCACGAAGGTTCCTTGGTCATACGATCTTGGACACTCTCTCTACGTGGTGGCCAAACCCTCACAACTACATGAATTTTCCATATACACATTTCAACAAGCATATACAAAACATATACAAGCACAATACACATAGAACAAGACAAGAACATTTCATTGAATAAGAAAATGTACCAATACATAGTTCAAACAACATCATCACATCCTAACTACTCCTTACATCATAGATATGGAAAATTACTCCATTGCAAAGGTAGAAGCAACAAGAAGACAAAATAAAAGCATCTACAACCTAAAACCTAGAGAGAAAAGGGAAGAGAAAGTTTATCCTTGTAGCATGAGTCTTCTTGGAGGATCTCCTTGCTTAGGAGGTAGATGGATCACGTAAGAGGCGACGACGCGGACCTAGAGTCTCCCCTAAAGGGGAGATGCTTCCCCAAGGCAAGAGGGCAAAGCCCTAACAAAGATCCCTCCTAAAGAGAGAAGGGCACCCCTTTATAGGGGTGCCGCATGACCCGTGGCATGGGGCCGTGTGGCATGGCACGGGCTAGTCGTGCGCCACTCGACCCTGGAGCACGACCCGCTGTGCCTCCTTCGGCCAAAGGGGTATGGGGCTGTGCCACCTTTGTCAAAAGGGGCACGGGGACATGCCGGAAGGCATGACCCTACCTTGCCCCAACCTGGAGTGGCAGCACGGGCCATGCCAGAGGGCACAACCTGGCCGTGTGGGGGTACATGACCGTGTGACCCCACACGACTCCAGTCCAACTTCAGCTCTGATTCCTGTTTCGCTCCCGTTCTGCTTTGTTTCCACTCCAAGTCGTGTCCTAACAATCAAAATAGGTAAAGAGCAGATCTCTAAATGAAAATGAAATAAAGTAGCGAAGTTATAGGAAAGAAAGTGCAATAAACTAAGTTATAATTATGAAATACAAGTAGATGTGCGTTAAACAATGTATAAAATCATATATAATATACACACATCAATATCCTCCAGCTTGAGAGTTGCCTTCCCTCACATTGTAGCTATAAACAAATTCTCGTACGTAGGAGATGACAGAAGTGAATTCAATATCATCAATGCCTTGTCTTCCTGTTCAATCTTCATATTAACCTGTTTTAGATCATTCACGATTTGATTGAAAATGTTGATATGTTGACTCAGATCCTTACCTTTTGATATCTTAAGCCTAAATAATTTTTGCTTAAGATAAAACATGTTTGCTAGAGATTTGGACATATATTCGCTTTCTAATTTATGCCAAACTATCACTGTGATTCCTTGTCTATAACGTGACACATCACGTCATCCGTTAGACAAAGCCTGATTGTTGCCATCACCTTTGCCTGTAGTTCCTCCCAATCCGCCTTCTCCATACCTCTTTTCGCTTAGCGCCTTCATCATGCCTTGTTGCACATCTTTAACTCTCGTCTGCCATAATTCGAAGTTTCTAGTTTTGTCGAACTTTGCAGGTCAAACTTCATAGAAGAAATCCCAAACATCATGCGTTGAGCTCTACTACCAGTTGTTGAGATTGCACCACAACAATCATGAAGAAATCGCGAAAGAGAAACCAAAGAGAAACAAAAGAGGAGAGAAGATAGAGTTTTATCGTGGTTCGGCGATGTGCTTACTCCATGAAACAACCAAAGAAGGCTTCAATTGGAATTCTCTATATATTTTATAGTTATAATGATCCTATATATACAACCCAAGCCATACATGCTATCTTGGACCAAAAAATACCAAGTAATACCAAAACATTCCGCATCAAATTGGCGCCTCCGCCAGAAGCATGAGCTGGTTGTGCTTTTGAGCATGCCAATGCTACGTGCCTGTTCCCTCAGATCCAAGCATGCCCCGATTGTGTTCAGTGGCATGGTTGTGCCCAGGGTCATGGCTTGGCCGTGCCCCGTAGCATGGTCGTGTGACAGACCTCTTTGATGTGCTCTTCAAACCCACACCGGTCGACACCGCCTGGCTATGCCTCCCAGCATAGTTGTGCCCCGTCTAGGCTAGATATGAGCCATCTTCAACATAAACCACATGAACTATGCATGAATTCACACTTGAAAAAACTCATCTAGCCACCTCCCAACCTTAACAATACCAAACTTCTCCTGGGGTCTAACTGCGTCGTTTCATCACCTATCCGTGGATTATTTCCTTTTTTAATTTCTTTGAAATCAAGATTGCCATTCTTCTTCCTAGTGAAGAGATAACAAAATTTGAGAATCCATGTATGCATATGTGATTGAGGTTTTTTTCTAGCTTTCACAAAGGATGTTTTTATAGGAATTTTATCAATGCTCCCTTTATAGCGATCTTAACATATTGATTCAAACATTTGGATTCATAATGTGTTATCTCTACTTTTGTTAGGTAGTCTTGATAGAGTTTAATAGTTTTTGTCAAACATGTTAATAGTTTTAATAGTTATCTCTACTTTTGTTTGGTAGTCTCTTCCTTAATCTTTTTTCTATTACTCTTTCCCAAAGTTTCATAGTATGGCTTATTAGTTTAACACCCCTATAGTTTGCACAATTTTATACGTCTCCTTTGTTTTTATTTAAGGGAATTAGAGTACTTATCCTTTATTAATCAGACATTTTTTTCGTTTTTAATATCATATTAAATAATTTTGTAGTCATTCAATACTTTTTTCTGGAAGCGCTTCCATCCCTCTATTGGGATATCATCTGGTCCCATAACTTTTCCATGTTGCATCCCTTTCAAAGCTTATTCTACTTCTGAAGTTTGAATTCTACTATAAAAATTTAAATTTCTATATTCATTTAACCTACTTAAATTGCCTAGGTTAAGTTCGTCACCTAAACTTTCGTTAAAAGTTGATGAAAATATATCTTCCACCGCTCTTTTATTTTTCTATCATTTACTAATACCCTATTGGATTCATCTTTAATATATCTTATTTGGATAAGATCTCTTGTTTTCCTCTCTCTCACTTTAGCTATTCTATAAATGTTTCTTTTTCCTTCTCAAGTTTCGATATAATCATTCAAAAATTTTATTTTTTTTACTTTATTTACTGCTTTCTTAGCTTTTTTTCTTGGCTATTGTATATATTTTTAAATTTTTCTCATTCTTACAAATATATAATTTCTTATATGCTATTCGTTTTTCCTTCACTTTCTCCTATACTTTCTCATTCCACCACTAAGATTCCTTACTTGGTAGTGCATGCCCCTTTGACTCACCGAGTACACTCTTGGCTACTATTTTCAATTTTGATACCGTCTTATTCCATGTCGTATTAGAGTCACCATATATTTTACCTAATGCTTGTACTTCTACTTTCTCCTTAAATATGTTTTGCTTCGCATCCTTTAACTTTCACCACTTAATTTTAGGAGTCGTGTATATTTTTTTTCTATTGATACTATGATTAAGGCGTATATCCCAATACTACTAATCTATATTGGATAGTTAAACTTTCACAGGGATGACCTTATAGTCTTTACAAATCTTTCTATCCCTCGTCCTAACTATAAAAAAGTCTATTTGTGATTTATTATTCCTCTTTTGAATGTGATCAAGTGTTTTATTTTTTCTTAAACAACGTATTAGCTAATATAAGGTCATATGCTATTAAAAAATCCAATATAGCTTTTCCTTTTTCATTTCTTGTTCCAAACCCATAACCCCCTTGTACTCTCTTATATTCCTCATTTTTCATTCGACATGTCCATTTATATCGCCTCCTATTAAAATCATTTCATTTGCCGGAATATTTTGTAATATATTATCTAAGTGATCCCAAAATCTTGATTTGATTTCTTCATCTAACATTGCTTGAAGTGCATATATGCTAATTACACAGCTTCTTTCGTCACTACTATCTTGAGAGCTATAATTCTATCCTCTTTCTAACTACAACAATTTCATCTTTTAAAGAATTATTTACAAAAATACTCACTCCATTTTTTGTTTCATTTTTTTTTGTGTACCATAATTTAAAATCGGAGTTCTCTATCATTTTTTCCTTGTCACCTACCCTTTTTGTCTCTTGTATACACAAAATACTAATTCTTCTCCTAATCATCATATTTACTACCTTTATTACTTTACCAGTGAGGGTTTGTATGTTCCATTTTCCAAATCTTAAACTATTTGTCTTCCTATAATGTTATGTTCCAAATCTTAAACTATTAGTCTTCCTATAATATTTATTCTTATTTCACATATAGCGTGAGAACTCTTGTCTATTTAACACTATACCTATCTTCTCATTGAGATGTAGCGGTCCTTGGCGATTCGTTATTGTCAGATCCTGCAACGTGAACTTTTACATATTTAGCACTACACTCGAGTTTTGGAGATGTAGCGGTCCTTGTCGAGATGTTACAGTCGGACCTTGCAATGTGTTCTTTCCGGAGAACAACCTAGCATTAACATAATAGTTTAATGAACCATCATGGTTTAACTCTGGCTGGCAACCTAACGCAACCGTCCTCCTTTATCCGGGTTTGAGACCAACCATAACCGGGTCGTCACGGGTTGACAACCTAATGTTTGTACATCTAAGAACTTTAACCAAAATTGCTAAAATCCAACAATAAAAGAAGAGTAATATTATAACTCCATATGGACAATGGAAAATAATACGAAACTTGTTTGTGAATTTTGATAAGTTTAAATTCTTATGTCAGCTTTGACTAAAATGATTAGATGACCTAGCACAACTTGAATAGTAAAAAGAACAGCATAGATACTTCATGGGTTTCAAGGAATATAACACATAGCTAGCTTGTTTAGAGAATATGACAAATTTAGGTTTATCTAGTAGGATTGGTGAAAAGTGTTAGATAGCTTAATAGAACTGCAACAACAAAAGGAGAAAAAATATAATGACTCTATTGGGGAAAGAAAACAACAAAAACTGATAGCATAAAATGATTCTGGAAGCTCCGAAACACAATTAGATGCGGATGCCTCATTTTTAAAAATTCATAAGTTTAGGCCCATTTTGCAGATTTGACTGAAACATTTTGATGGCCTTGTAAGCCTTAAACAACAAAAGGAAAACCTCTAAAGAACTCCCCCTCCCAAGGCATACAAGAACACAACATTGATTACTTGTTGAATTTGACTAATTTAGGGTCATCTGGTAGTTCTAATGAAACTGCTAGATGACCTTTAGTACGAAAACAACAACAAAAAAACACAGCAGCACTTTAGAGGCTAAGGAACAATGAATAGTCCATTGGAGGAGATTTTACCAAAATTGTTTGATACACTTGTAGAACTTCCACAACAAAATGAACATAAAATAATTTAACAGATTCTAAAGAATACTACATGGTTGGATTATAGAATTTAACCAATTAGGTCAATTTGGCTATTTGATCAAAATTGATAGATGACCTTGCGACACTCAAATAACAATAGAACTTTGAAGGTTAAGTCCATCCAAGAGTATTGACTAAAAACTATTAGATGCCTTCTAGGACTCAAATAGTAAGAAAAAGCATATAGAGACCCTTTAAAGTGTTGAAGGTTAGGGGCCATGCTATCACCAAAAAAAAAAAAAGGTTTCCATAAGAGAAGTTGAAGGTTCATTTGTGTATGTGAAATAGGGTACACAGCTAGGAAAACCAACCTTTTAACCCATTGAGTTATCGAGGTAACTTAAAGTAGAAGTAAAGTTAAAATGGTAAAAGTAAGATAAAAAAGCAACACTTTGCACTAATTTCTCTTATGTTTTAATATTTCACTATATTACATTGTTATGTTTCCCTTACAAGTTTCACAATTTCTACTTGTGAGCTTGATAGAACAATATCGATTATTGGGTATCTAGCTGCAAGAAGTTCAATGAAAGCAGTGTTCTAACTGGTATCCCAGGCAGTCGCCTAGGCGCCGCCTGGGTGGCAGACAACTCAAATTCATTCCGATTTTGTCAGAGGCGGTATTTAAGGCGGAGATTTGCGTGTAAGGAAAAAAAACCTTTCGCTTGGCTTCCCTGCCGCCTCCGCCACTTCTTTCGTCGATTCGTAGCTGCTGTCGCCCGTCGTTGCCATTTGCCGCTGCTATCGATCATCTGCCGCCTACTGTTTCAAAAACCTAATCTTGATTTCGAATTTTTTTCATGTGAAAGACGCTGTATCGGACTTGTCGTGCGGGTATTGTTGGACAAGTTGAAGCATGCACTAAAGCATCTGATGAAGATAAAAAAAGAGTAAGAGCTTATCTTGAAAATAACAAGAATAAGAAGCGAGAAAGGGTGGAAGAACTAAAAGAAGAGAGGGTGGAAGTAAATATAGGTGTTGAATCTGTTGATTTAGAGGATCAAGATTGTTAAGGAGATTCTTCTAAAAAGAAGTCAAAGCACCTTAGGTCTATTGATATGTGGACATCTGCAATCGATCCAACATATGCATCGAAGTTAAAGTTTACAAATGATGTGCATGGGTACCTTGCAAGATGAATTTATGAGGCCGGGATTCCTTTTTATGCAATTGACAATCAAAGTTTTAGACAATTTGTAGAAGCGGTTGGTCAATTCGGTCCAGGCTACAAACCTCCAAGTCAATATCTTCTAAGAGAGCCACTTTTGAAACAAGAAGTAGAGAGAACCAAATTATCTTTGAAAAAATAGGAAGAATAGTGGATGAAAAATGGATGTTCAATTATGACCGATACATGGACGGATCGCAAGATGAGAAACATTATGAATTTATGTGTTAATTGCAAACTAGGCACTTCATTTCTTGGTGCTATTGAAGAATTCATGGAGGCATACACCGGAGCTTACATCTTTGAGTTTGTGGAAAAATACATTAATCAAATTAGTCCTCAACATGTTGTTCAAGTAGTGAGCGACAATGCGACAAATAATATGGTGACGGTGGAGTTGTTGAAGGTTACACAACCTCAAATTTTCTGGATCTCTTGTGCGACTCATACAATCAACCTCATGCTGGAAGCAATTGGAAAGCTACTCAAGTTTAAAGGAATAGTTGAGAAAGCAAAGGCCTTAACAATATTCATCTATTCACATCATAAGACTTTGGCTATTATGAGAAAATATACCAAGAAAAGAGATATTGTGAGGTCCAGGGTGACTAGATTTGCTATTTCATTTTTGACCTTAGAAAGTCTTAAAGATAAGAAAGATCAATTAAGACTTATGTTTACATCTGAGGAGTGGAGCAATACAAAACTCTGGAGTAGTGTGAAGGGTAAAGCGGCGGCGGTGACAGTAACAAGTATTTCTTTTTGGAATGGTGTTTCTTTGACTTGGAATGTTTTCACCCCTTTAGTGAAAGTTTTACGCCTTGCTGACGGTGACAAAAATCCCTTAATGGCTTTTTTATTTGGTGCACTTAAATAAGCCAAGGAAGAGATTAGAAAGACTTTCAAAAAAAGAAGAAAATGTCACCCCTATTTTGAAGATTATTGATGAGAAGTCTAAGGGTAGACTTGATAGTCCTTTGCATTATGCCGCTTACTTATTGAATCCGATTTTTACTTCAAAGATCCAAGTATACAACATGACATCAATGTTATGAATGAGTTCTTGAATTGTATTGAGAGAATTTATCCCACCGACAAGGACATACAATTCACCATTCCTAATGATGAATTATTAATGTATAAGAGTAAATTCGGGAACTTTTGAAGAAAAATGGCGGTTGCAGCATCTGAAAAGGTGGATGTGTACCATGATTTTGATCCAGGTATATCTCTTTAGTCATTCCTTTATTTTTATTCACTAATATACCTGTCTCTTAACTATTTTTTAATTTAATTTTTTTTGTCTCTTTATTTGTTTAAGTTGGATGGTGGTCCAATTATGGTGATGACACTCCAAACTTACAAAGAATGGCAATGAGATTTCTTTCTTTGACAAGTAGTTCATCGGGGTGTGAAAGAAACTGGAGCCAATTTGAAGGGGTAAATAGTAATTCATAGATTATGTTATCTATTCTTTCTTTTTATTAGTTTTTAATAATTTATTAATTTTTTAATTGTTTAGATACATACTAAGAAGAGGAATAGACTCGAGACATTAAGATTAAATGATATTCTATATGTCAAATTCAACGCCAATCTTACGAAGAAGAAAAGTAAAAAAGAAATGAGCGGAGATTTGCTTCTATCCTCTCAAGCTAATGAAGCTCAAGATTGGCTTGTTGATGGTGGTGATGAAGATGAGGTAGAGCCAGGTTCAAGACTTACTTGGAGAATGGTGGCGGAGGCCTCGGAAGCAGATGAAGTGCTACAACCAAGGAGAAGCATAAGAAAC
Organism: Boesenbergia rotunda; assembly: GCA_024364735.1. Lineage (NCBI taxonomy): Eukaryota > Viridiplantae > Streptophyta > Magnoliopsida > Zingiberales > Zingiberaceae > Boesenbergia > Boesenbergia rotunda. The sequence goes on along the minus strand of JAGFNQ010005033.1, from coordinate 319,012 downwards.
ATCTCCATTAGAGAACTTGATGAGGATTTAGATATATCGGAGGAAGAAAATGAAGAAGATGTTGATTTTGAATCCGATGATGAAAGAATTATGGATGTAGTTGAGGGTGCATATTTAGTTGATTTAGAAGATTAGTTATGTTGAGTCTAATACTTGTGAACTATTGTCATGTTGGGTTAAAACTTTAAATTTTAAATTTTGACTTTTGGTATAAATAACAATATTACTTTTTAGTATTACTATGGGGATGAATTTTTATTACTTTGTTAGTTGCGTTTATATATTTCTTTGCTCCTTATATAATTTTATTGTATTGGATGAAATTTATTTATGCATAAAAAAATTCAACCGCCTAGGCACTGCCTAGGCGGTGGGCGGTCACTAACTGCCCCACCACCGCCTACTGCCGTTTACAACATTGAATGAAAGGCACGTGGGATGGAAATGCCAAGAGTTTTTAAGATTTTAACATAGTGGGCGAGCACATAAGTGGGGTTGACTTGCAGTTTTATTCCATGGTCAATTCACTTATAATTTGTCTTCTTCCTATCCTGAACAGTTCTAAATGGCATTTAGGGTATTTTTTATGTGTGTGGGGACACTTTTTACATAAATAAGAAGTGTGGGGTGTTCGCTGGGAATAAATGAAAGCTAGGGCCACCCTTGGGAAATTTGCCAAATAAAAAAAAAAAAATTTGGGCAATATACTAAAATGCTTCTTCTAATTATTTTGTATTAAATCATGTTGCAATAAAGAAGTACAAAATAACACTATACATTTTTTTCCTTTTTTATTTTACCTTCAAATCAAAATCATAAGGCTGTACAAAATTAGCTTACATGGCTAAACTCTTATATTAATACACTGTTGAGATCTATGGACTTGAAAATGAACATTCTAGGTGTCAATGAATTCAAACAAATTGATGTCGAGTGAAAAATCATGTTGCAATGTATTGAAAATCACTAAGATGCATGGGAATTCATCCACAGGATGCATGCAAATTCACCTCTCTTACTGTATCATTGTAGCTGGCTGTGGTATCTTGTGTTATTTTGTGTGTGTGTGTGTCTCTCTATATATATCGCTTTCCTTTAATCACAAGGTTATGAAGATGGCTAAAAAAGAAGTGACATTTATATAAATTTGGTAAAAAAAATGATGCAGACTAACATAGTGCAAATTCTAGTTGGACTGGATAAACGAGTTGCTGCCAATCAAAGTAACCAAGGCTTGAGGTGCTTGCCATGTCTTGAACCATATACAAAATCAGCATCTCTTCCTTCTCTATAAAGGTTGGACTTTTCTTTTATCTTTCATCAGTCATAGCTAACTGATCTTATGGAGAAGGTGACAGCTACATAATAATGGTATATGATCCTAGACTATGAGGCGGTAGTGACGAAGATGACAAATGCCTAGTGAGTGACGGCTAATGAGACATGTTGAGCAACAAGACTACTTGTAGCATCATGAGGGTGTAGGACAACAACCTAAAAGCAACTAAGACTATCAGCGAAAATGAGGATAAAGATGAAGAATAGAGTGACAACATTGGCATTCACATATCATGTGCCAATGGAGCGTTGTTGCAAAATTAGTCTTGCTAGGGTAAAGTGCAAACAACATCAGTTTTGTCCAAGGTTTAAAATTTCATGCAATGCCAAAACGAGCGGAACTTGTCCCTCGCTCGACACCTCGTGCCGCTCCGGGGTCGTGATCATGGAGGCTCCATCACAGTTTGCATAATCATAATCCTATACAGGATTGATTTGGGGTTAAGACCGGATTGGATCGGTCTGGATCAGATCATATACAATTCTACCAAAAACCCTTGAAATTTTATGGTAGATGATTAATAATTAAAAAAAAAGTCTAAACAGACTATTTACATATAAATAGATTAATAATTTTGCATACACATTCGACACTCGATAGCGCATACAACAATATTACATGTCAAATTTAAATTTATTAGTAATTTAACTACAGTTCTAGCATTAACACTCAATAATATTTATATTTTTATATCACAAAAATGAAATAGCATAACATTTCTTCGAACACAATAACAATAATCGCATTCAACCGCAAAAATGTTCCCTTGGTTCACAAGATGATTCAGTTTAAAGGCCAACAAAGCAGTTGACATAGCGGAAGCTATTGAACCTTTGATTCGAACATGAATGCCGAAAACAATCTTATAAAGACATGTTGATTCCGCAGAATAATAGGCAATAGACATTTAAAAACTCATCGTTTTGTGGAAAAAAGGGCAGAATATTATTGATAAAAACTAACTAAAAACTAACTAAATTGATGTTTAAATATTCTCAGAACCCTAATTTTGCAAAAGACGAAAATAATCTAAACTATAAAATAGTCCAAAAGATAATAAAAAAAGACAATCTTCCAAGCCTTCGAAAAGACTTTAAACGATGATTTTTGGATCAGAAACTGAGCAGTTATGGATTTCACCCAGTAATTAATTATAGTTTTTTGAATTAGCATCGATTTGATATATTATAAGTCCTGTAACTCAATCCGAGTCAAAAGTTATGACCTCTCAAAGCTTGGCTCAGTTGGTAAGGCGTCTGGCCGTTTGTTCCGAAGGTCTCAGGTTCGAGAGTCGCCAGTCGCACACGGGGTAAAAACCTGGTCTGCTGGCTTAAATTCTCTCGGCCCCAGGCGCCTTACCCGACCAATAAACCTTGATTTGCCTCACTCTGGACACTCGTGGGGCAGGGACCAGGGGGCCGCTAAGGTGGCGGTTCCACCTTTTTGTTCTCAAAGCTTCAATCGATCTTATTTCGATCCTTCTTCGATTCTACCGAACCTGCTACGACCCCACCGATCCTACTCTGATTCCACTTGCAAAAAACGATCGTGCAAGATCTATGATCGATTCAGTGTTCTGGATCATAGGATCGTGCGATCCTACAATCCAATATCGCGATTTTGTAAACATAGGACTTTATGACCTTGTGGAGGCTCTACAATGGTTCACAAAAGCCTCCATGACCCTACGAAGGAGTCGCAATAGGTCGCGACGCCTCTGCGAGCCCATGGAGATGGCTGCGGGGTCGCTGGGGAGTCATGATCTTTTTTAAATTATTTTTTGTGTTATTATTTTAATATTTATATTAAATTTTTAATTTTTAGTTAATATATTTTATATTTATAATTATCGAAATTATTTCGGCACAACACAATACGGTACCGAAACCATATCATTCTGGTTCGGGATTGAAACTCACTCAAAATTTTAAATCATTTTGTCATCATTGATCTCATAAACAAGTTAAAAATGGCAAAAGACGATTCACTCGCCCTCAGTGCCCCCGCCAACCTTTCCTAGGGCCTACATGGAGGAGGTAAATTAGGAGGCTATTAGACCGGATGCTATGGCTAGCACGTGAGGAGAGCGGGCACACTGACTTTGCCAAGTTTTGACCCCCATATCTCAAGGTGGCAACACCCACGCACTAACCATCAGTCCATCCCGTGGGGATTCATAAACAAGTAAAAGAGGAGTTTGAGCAAGTGGTTAATGATATTGTAGAAGGCTTAGGCAGTGCCCACTTGCACCTTTAGCATCTACTTTCCTTTTTTGCCATGGTCTAGCCTGGTTCACCAACGTCGCTGAGATGATCGACCTTGTGGAGGAACTATGAGAGAGGGATTTCACCTCGAGGAATATTTGTTATAATATTAGGCATTTTTTTATTCCTTTTCAACTCCACCTAAGGAAGCCTTTTTGTTTGAGCTCTAACATCATTACAAAAGTCTTTGTTCTTGAGGTCATTCCCTCTTGCCATGGCACAAAAGAGTTTTTGAAAATCTACTTAAAATTATTCTTTGTTTTTTTCTTCTTTACTGAAATTGCTTTTCCATGTCTAATCAAATTAGATATAACTTCCAAATTAAATTAATTCTTGATTCAACATAATTTATTAAAATCATTTATTCAACATGGAATTTATATCAATTTTTTAATTTTAATTTTATCTTTTGCACAGAACCAAAATATACTCTAATAAAATAATTTTGAAATAATAATTTTGCATTGATTAATTACATATTATAATATATAATGTAGAAGTGAGGTATTTAACTATAAGACAGTTTTACAAAGTTTGAAAATGTACTATTTTTATTTAAATTTTTCTAAAAATTCTGAAAAATTAATAAATTTATAATTATAGAGACAGACACAACTAGAAGAACACAAAAGGCTTAATTTGTTTCTACTTTCTTCTCCACCCTATCCAATCGAACCAAAGAACTCTAATAAAACCTAATCTCATCTTCAATTGTAGCTTCTATCCTTTCTCCCTTTTTGCACCCTAGTTTAAGTGTTGGGACATAAGGTATTGAGAAAGATAGAGCAAATGTGAACATTAGAAGACGTTGATGTTGTGCTTGCGACTCTAGGTGCTGGTAGGGAAGAGAGGGTGAGAGTTGATCCTTGGGAAGGGGTTTTGCTAGAAGGGAGAAGCCAATGTTGAGGGTGCATTAACTTGGTGATAAAATCTAGCACCAATAGATTGGTAGGTTCCTTTGGATGCCTTGGTGCAACCCGATTAGTGTTCTCGAGAAGTTTATGAAAAATCTAGGTTTAGGTTTGGATTACTTTCCTTTTAATGGGTTCCTATCTTTTAGTTCTTAGGGTTTCGAATCCTTTTGCGTTACATTTTATTAGCATGTTAGGTACTTGGTTATTGAGTTTAGCAAAAGATGAAATATGTTATTTTGGCAGCCCCCACATGATGTCTCTATTAGAAAGTGTTGAAAATAAAATCAATCACTCAAGATATTGATCTGATCTTAGGAATATTTAAGCTATACAAATCTCTAGCTTTTAGGAAAGTTAATTAATTATAATTACCTATTTTCTTTTTTAGTTCCTTTGTATATCTTTTTGGTATCAGAGCTACTTCTCGTCTTTTTTAAACCCTAGTAGCCGATTTCTTTTCTTTCTTTCATCATGTTTGAAGTTCTCAATTCCTCGACTTCTAAAACCACTTAAACCAAGAATTCTCATTTTGAGTCTCATCATGTTCAAATCACCACAACCTGACTCAATGAAGGTAATTTTTTGAGGTGGTCTCAATCAGTTAGGATGTACATCCGAGAGAGGGAAACTATCAGATCAAGGTTTAAAACACCGTTCCATGCCGCTTGGCACGGACGGTTTTTACCGTTCCGTTACGGGAGCGAAACTTGCTCGCGTGCGAAATGGTCTTTAGTGTATAGGAGGCATTGCCGGAAGCATCGCTGGACGCATTCGACAGTGCTGGAAGTGTCGCGGGACGTGTCCGGCTCCACTGGGAGTGTCGCGGGACTCTTCCGGCGGCTTCGGAGGCATCGCCGAGCGCTTCGTCACCGGCTTTCGCAGGTGCTGGAGGAGTCGCGGGGCTCCGCGGGAGGCCCCTAGCGTTGCGGGAGGCCCCCGACGTCGCGGTTGAGATCGTGAGATTTTGGTTTTTTGATTTAATTAATTTAAACAATTCCCAGCTTTATTTAATTAATTTAAACAATTCCTGTGATATTTTAAAGAAGCATTCATAAACCCTAATTAAATTATCCCAATTAAATATATAAAAATATTTAAAAATTTAAAAAAATTAATAAATTTTATTAATTAATATTCTATTTTTTTACTATTTTAAATTTTATTTAAAAATTCTAATTTTTTTTTAAAAAAATCTATTTTTTTTAAAAAATTATAACAAATTAGATTTATAATCTGATATATTTGTTTTTTACTGTTTTAATGTTTAATTGATATTTTGATTTTTTTACTATTTTAAATATATATAATTTAAATTAATAATTAATTAAATGAATAACTAATTAATTTATATAATTATTATATATAAAATAACATCTTTATATTAATTTATACAATTATAATTATTTAATCTGGACATTGGAGAATTATAGAGTTGACTTAACTATTAAGTAGGATGTTACAACAACCAATGCTTTTATCTAATTCATATCACTTATTTTGGTATTAGTAAAGTAATATATTATGATATATGAATTTTAATTTAAATTATTGATAGATTAATTTTATTTAAAGAAAATTATATTTAATTATTTTTTATAATAATATTAAGTTGTTCAATAATGGAAAACCTATATAAAATCAATATACAAGTTATTTTTAAATTATATACAATAAACATATTTGTCTAATAATTACTCTATATAAATAAAAAATATCGAAACTATATCGGCATGACACGACACAATACCGAAACCGTATCGTTCGGTTTGAGATTGAAACCTTTGCACGAGTCAAGATTTTAAATCTTGTATCAGATATCTCACTAGTGAAACTAAAGCATGTTCGACCTTTGCAACATGGGATGCATAGAATTTCATAGTAATGGCTTGGTTGATCAATTCTATGGAGGAAGACATTTGTGCCAACTACATGTATTACCCCACTGCTAAAGAGGTTTGGGATAATATCTGTCAGATGTAATCTGATCTTGGTAACCAGACACAAGTTTATGAGTTGCAGTTGTGTCTTGGAGAGATTCGGCAAGGGGGAGATAATGTGACGAGTTACTTCAATATCCTGAAAGGCCTATGACAGGACTTGGATCTATTTATTGATGATTATGAATGAAAAAGTACTGAAGATTACATTCATCATCGAAAGATGGTGGAGAATAACAGGATTTATAAATTTTTGGTAGTATTGAATGTTGAATTTGATGAAGGGGTAGAATAATTGGCAGACAACCCCTTCCATCCATTGGAGAGGTATTTTCTGAAGTATGGCGCGAGGAAAGTCTTTGAAATCTCATGCTAGGCAAAAAGGGGATTGGTGGATCTCTTGAAAGCTCGACATTAACTGTTGCTGACGCTAACGCTGCTCGATCAAACAGTAATCAATGGAAAATTGAAGGAAAACCTCGAGTTTAGTGTGATTACTGTAATAAACCACGCCATACTCGAGATACTTGCTGGAAACTTCATAGGAAACCAACAAATTTGAAGGGCAGCAAACTTGGTGACAAAAACAACTTTGGAACTCCTTTAGCAAATGAAGTCGAGACCAGTTTCTTCACCAAAGAACAGGTAGATCAACTCTTGAAGGTGCTTAAATCTAATCCGACATCTGGTATTTCTAGTGGTTCTCTTGCAGAATCAGGTAATACTTCCAAAGCCCTATCCAACACCTTCAATTCCACACCTTGGATCATTAACTCGGGTGCATCAGATCTTATAACGTGTCCCATTTGTTTGAATCTTGTTTTCCTTGCTCTGGCCATAGAAAAGTTTGAATTGTAAATGAGAGTTTTTCACCTATTACAGGGACAGGTTCAGTCAAAATTTCAGAAAAAATTGAATTGAATTCCGTCCTTCATGTTTCTAAACTTTCTTCCCATCTTTTATCTATTAGTAAGTTATCGAAAGATTCTAATTGTCGTGTCGTATTCTTTAACTCCCACTGTGAATTTCAAGACCAAAATTTTGGGATGATGATTGGCAGTGCTAGGATATTAGGAGGCCTCTGCTATTTCGATGACAACTCTTCTTGCAATAAACAAGCTCAGGGCTTAAGTGGTAGTTCTAATTCTACCTCTGTTTGTGAAAAAATTATGCTTTGACATCGTAGACTAGGACATCTTAGTTTTCTGTATTTAAAACATTTGTTTGCTAATTTATTTAAGAAGTTGGATTGCAAATCCTTTAATTGTGATGTTTGTCATTTATCAAAAAGTCATCGAGTTTCATATAAGTCAAGGCCTTATCGTGCATCAAGACCATTTTATTTAATTCACAGTAATGTTTGGGATCCCTAAAAAATTACTACTTTAACTGGAAAAACATAGTTTGTCACTTTTATTGACGATTATACTTGACTTTGTTGGATTTATTTGATGAGTGAAAAATTTGAAGTTGAAAATTATTCAAAGATTTCCACGCTATTGTTGAAAATCAATTTCATACAAAAATAAGCATTCTCCGAACTGATAATGATACTTTAACGAATGTTTGGGTACTTTTTTAAAGGGGAAAGACATTGAACACCAATCCACTGATCGTGTAATACTGTTTTCTATGCATGTTCTAAAGTATTCATGGGGGGATGTAGTTCTAACAACAAGTTATCTAATTAGTAGGATGCCAACACATATCTTAAATTATATAACACCTCTGTAAAGTTTTAAAAATATTTTCTTGAAAATCGAATCATTTATGATTTGCCATTAAAGGTATTTTGTTGTACTATTTTTGTCCATATACCAAATCACTTGTGTTCAAAGCTTGATCTTAGGGTTGAAAAGTCTATTTTTCTTGGCTATGCTTCTAATAAAAATGGATACAAATGTTTGAATCAACGACAAAACAAAGTTATAGTTAGTATGAATGTCATTTTTTTGGGGAAAAAGAATCCTTTTTTAAACAAAATGATTTTCTGGGGGAGATAAAAAAGAATGAACAATTTTGGCACACATCTGTACCTATGCCGAATGTACTTTTTTAGAATTCAACTAAAATTCTGAAATAAACCAAGAGACACGATTTTTAATTAATGAAAATAAAGAAAATCCTAGTTTATTGGTGCTAAGTGTAGATGACTTACAAATTGGAGTTTCGTGTTTTTTAGGAAACATTTTCGTCAAAAGGGTGAGGATCATACAACTATCTTGTGCAAGTTCAATCATCACTTACGGAGTTGGGTCAATTGGACACTCAAAATTCTATAGGTGATTCTCCTGTTCCAGTAACCATGTTTCCTGTTGACAATAATATACATATTGCCATTAGGAAAGGTGTTCGAATCTGTACTAATCATCCTATTGCTAAATATTTGTCATATCATAAGCTTTCCAACAATCATAGGACATTTGTCTCAAATATTACTCACCTGTTTGTGCTTAGAAACATCCAGGAAGCTCTAGATCACCTGGATTGGAAGTTAGCAATTCTAGAAGAGACGAATGCTCGTCGAAGAAATGACACTTGGGAGGTTGTTGACTAGTTGGAAAGAATATAGTGGGTTGCAAATGGGTGCTTACCATTAAGTGCTAAGCTGATAGTAGTGTAGAAAAGTACAAAGCTAGACTCGTAGCTAAGGGATTTACACAGACACATGGAATCGACTATTGGGAAACTTTTGCACCAGTTGCAAAAATAAATTCAATCCAAGTTTTTATCTCTTTGGCAGTACATTTTGATTGGCCTTTACACTAATTACATGTGAAGAATGCCTTCCTAAATGAAGATTTAGAAGAAGAAGTGTTCATGGAGTTGCCACCGGGATTCAAGGAAAATTATGGCAGAAATAAAGTATGTTGCTTAAACAATCCCTTTATGGACTTAAGCAGTCACTAAGAGCTTGGCTTGAGCGATTTAGGAAGGTTGTTAAAAGTTAGGGGTTTTGCCAAGATGAAGCGGAGCACACCATGTTTTTCAGACACTCTAAAGGCGGGAAGATTACCATCCTAATTGTCTACATGGATGACATAATTTTAACCGGAGATGATCATGTTGAACTTAAAAGATTGAAAGAAGTGCTTGCCAAAGAATTCGAGATCAAGGACCTAGGAGTATTGAAATACTTCCTTGGTACGGAGTTCGTACAATCCAAATCGGCTATATTTGTTACACAGAGAAAATATATTCTAGACCTTCTCAAGGAAATATGTCTACTAGGTTGCAGGGCAGTTGATAGAAGATCAACTTCTGACATTAAAATATTTCAATAAAGGGAAGCAAGAAGCATTAAATGACATTAAAATTTTTCTATCAAATTTTAGAAGGAAAATAATATGCTCAGTGAAAAATCTTAAGGAAAAGCTCTGTGAATGACATGACACTTTGCATGTAGTGATCTCCGACGGGTTCACCATGCCTCCCACGGTATAGTTTGATTCAGGACGGCAGCCGGAGGCCGCCGATGGTGTCCGAGCAATAATCGAACATGTACATGCAAAGTGCCACATCATTCACTGAGCGTTTCATTGAGTTTTTTCACTTAGTGTATCATAGCTCATTTTAGAAATAGAAGAGGCATTAAATCGGATGAAAGAAAGGAAAAATAGTTGGATCAGAAGATATTTTAAGAGAGGTATAGAAGTGCCTAAGGAAGCAGAATATTGAATAACATAAAAAGTTATTCAATTAAATATATAAATCGAAGAAAATGTCTGATCAACGAGGGGAGGGGTAAGTACTTTAATTTCCCTATATAAAAATAAAAACTTAGTTATCAACAATAAAATAAAATTTATTTAAATATATATGATGATATGGCAGGAGATTGAGTTTAATGGAGGAGAATTGATATAGTAAACCTCACTTACCCTCTATTTGGATTGGGTCAGCGAAGGTTCATTAACGGAAAGGGAAGGGAAGGAAAGGGAGGGGAAGGAAGGGGAACTTCCTTACACCCCAAATCAGAGAGTAAGAAAATAAGTCATTTGAGGGGTAAGGAAGGGTAAAAGTGTTGAGGCAATCTGTAGTCTGGAGTGACCAAGTGTTTTGATGTTTGGGCAAAGGGTTTAAGTTAGGTTTACGCTTGTGTTCTTATATGTGTATGTTGAGTGTGCAGGTTGTACATGTTACAATATGGACTTGACTGGACGGCCTCGGTACGGTGAAGGGTGGCATGGAGACAAGCTGGAGGCTTGTGTGCACCTGAGGGACCTTGGAGAGCAGGGACGATGAGCTGATGGACGCGGACTTCGAGTCATGCGTGAAGGATGACATGGAGGCAAGCTGGAGGCTTGTGTGCATCCGACGGACGGAAGCCGAAGATGAAGAGGGCGCGAAGGCAATAGTCGAGGCTGCGGATGAGGAGTCAGTCGAGTCGTGAGGGTACGAGTGCTGTGTGATTGTACTCGGGAAATCTTAGGGTTTGAGTGCGGAGTGGACTGTACTCAGGAAGGGTAACCTTAGGTGGGTGAGTAGACCAGTCGACTGCCCCCAGTCGACTGGCCTAGGGGCAGTCGACTGGTGGAACTCACAGAAGGGTTCTGGCCGGGGACCAGTCGACTGCTCTGGGAGCAGTCGACTGGTAGGTGGTTGGTGAGTTGGCTAAGAATTCGAACGTTGGGGTGCAACGGTCGAATTTCAGTGGCACCAGTCGACTGCCCTGGGAGCAGTCGACTGGTGGCGAGGGTTTCAGCCAGAGTCCTATTTAAAGCGGACGTCGTGGTGGCTGAGACTCTTGACGAAACTCGCTTGGGTAAAGTGAGTTAGTAGTCTTTTGTGCCCAGATAGTGTCCAAGGTATTGTGGCGAGGTTTCTCCACCCACAAGGAGCGACAAGGGCTAGCCGGAGGTTATCCGGGGAGTGATCCACCGACGGATTCTTGGATTAGTCACCCGCCCGGGGCGGATACCAAGTAAATCGGTTTGTTTGCGTTGCTTTTCGTTGTTAGTTTTCTTTATTATTGTTTCCGCTGTGCAACTAACAACGTAAGTACAAAAACGAGTTCGAAAAATACTATTCACCCCCTCTAGCGTACGGAATCGATCGTACAATTGGTATCAGATCGAAGGAGTGCTCTTGATAGGACTAACCGCCGAGGGAGCACACGCTAGAGGAAGAACATGGAAGACAAATTCGGGGACAACATCTACACTCCACCGCCCTACGATCATGAAGACTTCAATTTTTGGAGGGCGAGAATCGAGACTTGGTTCGGAATGGAGTGGGCATGTCGAATCGCGCTTGAAAAGCCATATGAGATTTCAAAGGATAAGCACGGGAAGAGGCTTAGGCCTAGATATTGGAATCAAGAACAACAAGATCAAGCAAAAGCAAACGAGAAGGTAATTAGCATTTTGTTAAATATTTTGCCTAATAACATTTTGAGTTGTGTAGGTGAATATAAAGATGCACATAAATTATGGGATAAGTTGAAAAGATATCATGAGACTCCTACACAAATTCAAGAGCCCAAGGAGAAAAGTCAAATGGGTCAAGAAGAAGAAGAAGAAGAAGAAGAAAAGGAAGTGTCAACCTCCTCAAGAGAAGAAGAGGAAGAGGTCACCACCTCAAGGATTGAGGGGGAGGAGAGATCCACTTCCATGCCGGAACAAGAGGAAGCATCTACCTCATCCAAGGTTGAAGAAGAAGTCAACCTAGCCTCTACTTCCACCAAAGCCAAGACCAAGGACCATATTACATGTTTTGGTTGTAACGAAAAGGGGCACTACAAGGATAAATGTCCAGTTGGTAAAAAAAAGGAGATACGCTCTACACTCATTTCAATTCCATTTAAATCTAACATGAAGTGTAGGATTGAAGAAGCCCACGAGAAAAGGAAGAAAATCCGATGCTTTACATGTGGAGAGATAGGACACTTTCACACCAAATGTCCTAGAAAAGGTGAGCTAAAGAAAATGGAGCACTTGAGGAGATGGGAGAAAGAAGGAAGGAGGAAGCAAAGATCACATCAAAGGGGAACTTCAAGGGTAAGGGAGGTAATTCCTAACCCTAGATTAAAATGTAATTCAGTTTCAAGTTCCTCATTGCATTTTAAAAATAATGTTAATCATCCCTCTATGCATGCTAGTTTTAATGAAAAATGCTTAATGGTGCATAATTTTGGATTTAGATATAATGATAGGACTAGGGTCAACAAGGTAGATTAAAACCCTAGGAAGAGCATGCATAATGATAGACCCAAGACCTCTAGACCTAAGGAGCATGATACTAATCCCAAAAAGGGAAGGAATGTGTCTAGGAGAATGGGTAGTTCTAGGAATGTCCAAAGTGGACATATGGACTCCAAAGTTAAAGTTTTAGAGAGGGAAAATCAAGCCTTGAGGGCAAGGCTTGACAAACTAGAAAAGACCCTAGAAAGATTCACGGTTGGATCAAAGGGTCTAGATATGATGTTGGGTAGTTTAAAACCCAACTACGATAGATCGAGTTTAGGATACCGGTCTAGGTCTTTCAAGGCCAACAAAAAGAAATATGCTGAGGAAGCATATACTCATGGCAAGAAGGAGAAGACCAAAAATGGCAAGGGGGTGCCATTTAAGGGTAGAAGGAACAACTTAACCAAAGACAAGGTGTCTAAGGTTAAGAAGGTTCACTTTGTAGGCCAAGAGTTACCGGAGGCACACCCGTGTGGTCTAGTGTGGGTTGAGTCACCTAGGGAGGTGGCTAGGGCTCAGAGCTCAAGGGGGAGCTCTAGGAGCCTTTGGGGTCCATGGTAAATGGATTTCAAGAGTTTCTCTCTTAGGAAATTAGGTGAAATGTGCCAAAAAGGGTTGGAAGACTTGGGTAAGTCTCAATCCTAGGTTTTGACACATTAAAAGGGAATTTAGGGAGAAAAGAATGAAAATATATATTGGGTAAAATTGGGTTTTAATGTGTGAATACCATGTAATTTAATGATAGAAATGAACTATAATCAAGGTTAAGAAGAAACAGTGAAGAGAAATCACAATTGAGACTTTTGGGATGAGTTTTAATAATACACTTTAGGATAAGTTGAGTTTCGTACCAATCTTGGGATTCGGAGTACATTTGTTTGGAAACGTATTTTTCCCAAGTAGACATTGGCCTCACAAATCTCCACACGAAATTTCATAATTTTTGGAGATTTGTGGAATTATCTAGGGATTTCTGAAATTGGGCTGAAAAATCTGAAAATCAGGTATCAGTCGACTGCCCCAGGGGCAGTTTACTGGTCTCAAGCCTAGAAACTCTTTGTGAGAGGGCAATCGACTGATCAGTGAGAGTTTGCAAAAAAGGCCTATTGGATAGCAAGATATTTCAAAAATGGATTATGGGATATGGTTTTGGATTAAAATTATTGTTTATGATTTCGTACTCCTTGAATGAAGTGTTATCCCATGATTTAATAAGACTTTGTTGATATCTTGAAAATCAAGGAAGATTGATAAGTTTCCCTAGGTATCTAAGATTTAGAGGTAAAAAGGAAAAATTGAGGACAATTCCATGTGTCAAATTATAATGATCAGCCTTAGCAAACACATGGAATTCTAGATGGATTTGAAAATTGATACCAAATGCCAACCTTTTAGGAAATTAGAAGTTGTACCAAAGTCAAGCACATTTGATAATCTTATTCAAAACATATTTTTCTAGGATAGGGTATATCCTAGAAAATGTGCTTGCAAATTCTTAGATTGTTAAATGTTTTGTAGAGTTCTTGTTGGCACTAAGGGAAAGGTTGCTTGGGGCAATTCTTTGAGAGTGTCAAAGGGGGAAGAACTTAGAAGTTAGGTTGGGTAGAACTTAACTTGAGGTTATGATATCAAGTTGGGTAGAACTTGACCTTGGTAAAATGAAAATTAGGAGAAGACATAGGTTAAGGGGGAGGTTGCCTCCTAGTTGCCTTGAGTTTTCATATGAAAATTTTTGGGTTTTGTGCCAAACTTGGAAATGGTGATAGATACATTGCTGAATGTATTTTTCCCAAGTAGGTATTGGTACCACAATATTCTCCATAAAATTTGGGAATTTTTGGAGATTTGTGGAATTTTTGGCGCAATTATGAAATTGGCCAGAAAGACTGAAATTCAGAGTATCAGTCGACTGCCAACAGGGGCAGTCGACTGGTCAGGGCTAGTGTGGCTATCCAACAGCTGACTTGGGTCTAAATGATGAGAAACAAGTGTATGAGGGGTTAGTACACTGTGTTTTGGATCATTGGGGATTAAAAGAATCGATAATTGGGATATTGTTGGGTTCTTTTTGATGTTAGGCAAATGGGGAGAAGTTTGGGTTTAAGTTGGGAAACCAAACATACCTTTGCTAGAAACCCTAGGTTTAAGGGGAGCTGAGAATAAGGGGGAGCATGATTGCAATATTCTTGGCGTAAGGGGAACCTGGGAGAGGTTCTTAAAAAACCTTTGTAAGTTCAATGTATGAGGAGCTTGGGAGAAGCTTTAAAAAGTCCGTTGTGGCGAAAATCCTAACTTGGAGGGTTAGGTGTGGAAAAGTCCTAACTTGGGAAGTTGTGTGTGGGGAACCTTGGGATATGTTTTAAAAAGCCCGTTGTAAAAAAAAAATTCCTAACTTGGAGGGTTAGGTGTGGGATGCCTTGGGATAGGATTGATAACTTTCATTTTATTGATTATATTAGGCCCTCAAATCCATGTTTTGATCCACTTTCATATGCTTAAGTTTGCATTTGCATTAAGTTTCATGGATTGTCTCCATTTTGGCTTAAGATTCAATTCTTTCTATATTTAAGATATTTTGGCACTAAAATTTAACATCATTTTGTAGGTTTCAAATGATCATGGACCTGGATCATATTGGGTCAAACTTGGGTCAGAATTGGATCCAGATCAAATGGATCAAGCATCTGATTAACATGGGTCGTCCATTCAAGAGAACGGTTAGATCTAAGCCACCCGCCAACTTCTGGTCGATCCAAGCTCAAGATAGACTTAATCTAGTTCATGGATCAAGATCTGAAAGTTTGGGCCGGATCAGAGTTAATTCAGCCGTTGGATCAAGCACTAGAGGATCTAGACCGTCCAAGCTAGAGAAGAGAAGATCTGAGCCATCCGCTTCAGATCTGAGTGATCCGAGTTAAGGACAAGTAGATCAGAGCCATTGATCAAGATCTGAGAAATTTGGGTCAGATCTGACTTGATCTGACCGTTGGATTGAATCGGAGCAATCTCAGCCGTCGAAATTCAAAATATTCAGTTAAATCGGGAATTCCCTCTTCCGCTCGCGTCGTCGCGTCTTCGCCACTGCCCTTCATTGTTCTTGCGATTTCTTCCCCGTTCTTCGTCCGATCGCGCGGCCACAGCAGTTTGGAGCTTCAATTCAAGTTCCCAAGTTATTGGGATCAACTCCCCGAGAGGATTTTGATGGACTTCACCAATCGGAGCTGCCAACGAATTCAGAAGGGTTTTCTGAAGACCTTTGGAAGGTTCTGATCATTAAGCTTCAATCGACTCATCGATCAAGAGGATGCTCAGATGAAAAGACAGCTTCGACTTGATTCAGCGCAATCTCACAAGGAGAGCTCGGATCCGAGTGATTTGGCAAGCTAGAGGGTTTCTAGCTAGATCTTGGGTGACAACAAGTTAGTTTTTGTATTGAAAATTCATTCTGCTGTTTAGTTTTCGATTCGCATTCATTCTCTGCATTGCTTCAGTTCTGTATCAGACTGTGATCAGCTACTGATCGGGCGTTGTGACCGATCCAAGCAGCACCTGATCGGACACCAGTCCGATCAGGCTTGTATCTGATCGGTGCTGGCACCGATCAGTTAAGTTTCTGCACCACATACTCTATTTTAGCAGTTAGCACAGTTTCAACTCTTAATTTCTGAATTTGGATAGAGGTTTAGTTTCATTTCTACAATAGATATCAATTTTATTTCCGGTTTCTAATTGTCTTGTTCAATTTCCCTAGTGTTAAAGTTCAATTCTAGCAATATCTAGTTTTGCTCTACTTAGTTAAATCAATTCCATTCCAATTACTGCTTTCGTTCTTACTTGCAAAACAAAACCCCATTTTATCTCGAAAACCTAAACCATTTGACGACAAATAACTTTCAAGCTCGATTCAAACACTCACGACTAGTCCTTCGAAAAAAATACGACCTGAGGCCCCTATTCTACATTTCTATTTTGCTAGCAAGGGTTTTCAGCTTTATAAATTTCTAAATTTGAGACTCACATTCGTGACATCTAATTTGAGTCCATCAAATTTTTGGCGCCGTTGCCGGGGAACTATCTAGTTGAGTTTGTTTGATTTTAGCTTGCTTACTGTTATATCTTGTGATTCAGCTTGTGCGCTTATTTCTATATTTTTGTGATCTATCTTACTTGTTTCATTCTTCTGTATACATTTGCTGCGATTTTGTATTTGTTGTATGACCAAATCTGTAGGTGGTATTCTAGAAGAGTTTGATCTTGAAATTGAAAGAACTTTCAGAGCAAGGAGGAACCAAATCAGTGCTTCAGAGGCTTTTGACATTCTTCCTACTCAGTCTATCTCAGTTTATTCAGTTGATCCTATGGTAGACCACCAGAAAACCATGAAGGAACTAGCAGCACCAAATGATGCTTTTCAGTATTCCTGCATTGCCTGCCCAGAGCTCACTGGAGATTTTGAGTTAAGATCAGGACTCATCCATTTATTGCCCAAATTTCAAGGTCAGTCTGGGGAGGATCCCAACAGACATTTACATGAGTTTCACGTTGTCTGCTCCACCATGAAGCCTCAGGGGATTTCAGAGGAAGATATCAAGCTGAGGGCATTCTCATTTTCCTTGACTGGAGCGGCGAAGGATTGGTTTTACTACTTACCTACTGGGCACGTTTCTAGCTGGATTTCTATGAAGAAAGCATTTTTGGAGAAGTACTTTTCAGCTTCTAGGACTGCGATCATTAGAAAGAGCATATGTGATATACAACAAGTAGTGGGAGAGACTTTGTATGAGTACTGGGAAAGGTTCAACAAGCTATGTTCTAGTTGCCCACAGCACCATATTAGTGAGCAGCTACTCATTCAGTACTTTTATGAGGGTCTTCTCCAGATGGACAGAATTATGATAGATGCCGCAGCAGGAGGTGTCCTAGTGAACAAAACACCAGATCAAGCTAGGGAGCTAATTTCAAACATGGCAGAGAACTCACAGCAATTTGGAAGTAGAGCTTTGTCCACCAGAGGAGTAAATGAAGTTCAGATGGTATCAAATGAGCAGAAGGAAATCAAGAATTCATTGATGGAGCTCACATCCCTGGTGAAGCAAATGACTCTAAATAATGTGAGTCAAAATCAGAATTTCTCAGTACCACCACCTTCAAGCCAAGTGATGAAGTTATGCAGTATTTGCTCAAGTCAAGAACACAACTCGGATCTATGTCCTAACCTCCAACAAGATGAGACATTAGCTGCATTGACTAGGGGATAATTCCAAGCCAAAAACAACCCATACTCATCTACTTATAATCCGGGTTGGAGGGATCATCCAAACTTGAAGTATGAGAATTCTTTTTATTAGCAAAACCCATCCCAACCGCAATATCAACAGCCCCAATCGAATTATCAACAAAATCAGCAAGCATAACAACAATTTCAGTCATTTCAACAACCTTTCCAACAATTTCAGCAACCTTATCAAGGAAATCAGCTACCTTTTCAAGTGAATCAGCAAGGGTTTCAAGGAAGTTCGAATTTTCAGCAACAAAATCAGTTCTCACAGCAGGGATTTCAGCCATTCAACCAAGGTTTTCAGCTATCAAATCAGAATTTCCAGCCCACATAATTTCAACCCTCTCAACCACAATTTCAACCTCAACCTCAGAATTTTCAGAGCTCCAATTCGCAACCATTTCAACCAAGTTCTCAGCAAAATTTTCAGCAAATTCCACAGCTATTTCAACCCTACAACCAGCCCCAACAACCCTACTTTCAAGGGTCACAGCAAGTTCAACAATTTCAACCACCTCAATTATCATTTCAAAGCCAATCAAAGCCTCATGCTAACCAAGGAGGCTATGGAGGCTCTAGTGGGGGAAATGCGCAACAACAAAGGATAAAAGAGATGCTTCAACAACTTTTGCAACAACAAAGAAATGATCCCACCATACAAAACCTTGAGAGGCAAATTGGACAATTGGCTAGTGGGATGAACCAAATGCAAACCCATGGATCAAGCCAACTACCTTCTCAAGCCACTCCCAATCCAAAGGGAAACGTTAGTGCTATTACTTTGAGGAGTGGGAAGGTGGCTTCAACTCCAAATGATCCAAGAGCTGATTTTTCTGAAAACAGGACAGCAACTTCATTTCCAGCCCCAAACAGCCCTGAAATCACTTCAAATTCAGTTGGTTCCACCCCTAGTCCAAGCCTAACTCCTTCCTCAAGTAATCCTGTGATTTTGGTGGAGAATGAAGGAGAAATAAGTGAAAAAGGAGAGTTCACAGCAGCTACTTCAGAGGGAAAATCAGTCCAAATTTCAGCCCCTCAACTTTCGGCTCAAGAGGAGGATTTAAGGGTTCCTTTGCCCTTTCCCCAGCGTAAGACACAAGCCAAGAAGCAAGTGGAGGAGGAGAAAGCTAAAGAATACAATGAGCTTGTGAAATTGTTTAGTAAGGTGGAAATTAATGTACCCTTGTTGACCATGATAAAACAGATTCCTAAGTATGCAAAGTTCCAGAAAGACTTATGTGTTCACAAGTAGAAGTTGAAGGAGAATGAGTTGGTCAGCTTGGGGAAAAATGTTTTAGCACTTATCCATGCCATTCTTCAGAAGTGTGAAGATTCAGGGGTTTTCACTGTGTCTTGTGAGATAGGGAGGACCATGTTCCATGATGCTATGTTGGATTTAGGAGCTTCCATAAATGTGATGCCCAGATTAGTCTTCCAGATGCTTGGTATAGGCCCTCTACAGCCTACAGGAGTTGTGATTCAGTTGGCAGACAGGAGTCAGACTCACCCAGCCGGTATTATTGAAGACGTGTTGGTAAAGGTGAAGGAGTTGATATTTCCTGCAGATTTTTACATTCTGGATATGGAAGGAGACTACCTTGCACACAGATCTCCACTCATCCTAGGGAGACCATTTTTGAAGACTGCAAGAACAAAGATAGATATTTATGCTGACACACTTTCGATGGAAATTGGAGACACAGTAGTTCAATTCAACATTTTTGATGCCATGAAACACCCGAGAGAGGACCACTCTATTATGAGCATTAGCATTCTAGAGAGGAGTTGGATGATACAGATATATTGGCTGAGGGAGCTTCATTTATGGATTCCAGAGGAGTTGGTATTTCAGAAGAGGCCGAAGTTGTAGTTGCTATTGAGGCTGAGGACATTTCAGAGGGTATTTCAGACCTACTTCCAGCTGGAGAGGATTTTCTAGGTGTAGGGGATTGCACAGAGCCCCAGGGATCACCTATTTCTTTTGATATTTCAGAGGACTCAGAAGAGAGGTGTGTGAGTGTAGGGGATTGCACTAAGCTCCAAGGATCACCCATACCTTCTGAGCAGACCCAGATTGAGCTTAAGCCACTTCCAGATCATTTGAAGTATGTTTTTCTAGGAGAGGAGCAGAGTTTTCCAGTTATCATTGCTCAGCACTTGAAATCAGACCGTTGAAGAAGCCAGATGCTAAGCCTAGGCTAATCAGATGGATGCTTCTACTCCAGGAATTTGATTTGGAAATCAGAGATAGAAGTGACAAAGAAAATTTGGTTGCAGATCACCTCAGCAGAATTGAAGGAGATGGATCTCCTACCACCATTTATGATGACTTTAGAGATGAACATCTTCGTGTAGTACATGGTGAGTCACCTTGGTATGCAGATCTTGTTAATTTCTTAGTAGCTCATGTTTTTCCTACACACTTTTCTAAAGCTCAAAAAGATAAACTTAAAAGTGATGCTTAGTTCTATGTGTGGGATGACCCGTATTTATGGAAATTTTGTAATGATCAAATAATTAGGAGATGCATACCTGACCATGAGATTTGTTCAGTACTTATTTTTTGCCATTCATCAGCATGTGGGGGACACTTTGGACTACAAAGAACAGCTAGGAAAGTTTTAGAGTGTGGTTTGTATTGACCCACCTTATTTCATGATTCATACTTGTTCTATAAAAATTGTGATAGATGTCAGCGAACTGGGAACATAGGAGCTAGAAATGAGATGCCCCAACAGACTATGCTATATTGTGAGATTTTTGATGTTTGGGGAATAGATTTTATGGGACCTTTTCCTGTATCCTGTGGTTATTTGTACATTTTACTTGCTGTAGATTATGTTTCTAAATGGGTGGAGGCCATTCCCTCCAGGACTGATGACTCTTGTGTTGTTGTTAGTTTTGTCAGGTCACACATATTTTGCAGGTTTGGAATTCCCAGGGCTATAATAAGTGACCAAGGATCTCACTTTTGCAACAAACACATGAAGACCCTACTTAGCAAATATGGGGTTGTACACAAGGTTTCTACTTCTTATCATCCCCAAACAAATGACCAAGCCGAAATCCCAAATAGAGAAATCAAATCAATCTTGGAAAAGACCGTTGGGCCGAATAGAAAAGATTGGAGCAAGAGGCTAGATGATGCACTTTGGGCCTATACAACGACATTCAAGACACCAATTGGCATGTCTCCCTACCGGTTAGTCTATGGTAAAGCTTGCCATCTACCCGTGGAGATAGAGCACAAAGCATATTGGGCGGTGAAGGCTTGCAACTACGATGCTACCAAGGTGGGAGAAGAGAGGAAACTTCAACTTCAAGAGCTTGAAGAGATTAGACTAGAGGCATTTGAGAACTTAAGGATCTACAAGGAAACAACCAAGAACTTCCATGACAAACACATAGTGAGGAAAGAATCTCAAATTGGTGACAAGGTCTTATTGTACAAGTCAAGGCTCAAGTTGATTAAGGGTAAGTTAAGGTCAAGGTGGGAAGGTCCATTTATTGTAACTAATATTTTTCCCTATGGTGTTGTTGAAATCAAAGATGAGGCTAATGGTTTTATGTGGAACGTAAATGGCCACGGGCTTAAGAAGTACTATGAAGAATCAAAGGAGCTAGAGGTGGATGGAGTGGACATCAAAGATGCTATTTACCCAACCTAAAGGGGAGTTTCTTTTTCCTTGCGTTTTACTTTATTGTAAATATCATTTGATTGTTTTCAAGTAGTTAAATTCTCTTTTCCAATGAGTTTTTGATAATAAATGTTTAGGTAATGTAGGATGAATAAAAAATGATTGTAGATACCACTTTACCATTTTGGCACCTTATTTTTGCATAAGTAGGAATAAGTGTATCCCTTTAGGTTTACTCTATATCATCTTAGAGTCTTTTGAAAACAAATTAAATTTGGTTGTCAAGACTTAGGATTTGAGCCAATAGATGAAAATTCTTAGTTGCTTGAGTACTACTTAGTTATGGACTCTAGATTGATGAGTTGAGATGAATTCTTTTTACCTAGTGAGGACCTAACCTTATTGTTGAGATGCACACATGCAATTGGACTCTAGAACTTGCTTAGGTTCTTTCAAAACCATATTTCTATGATTGGACTACGTTTGCAAAGGTTAATCATTTTGTCTTCATTCTTTCATATAATTGTTGCAACACATCTTGTTGATTCATGCCTTATTTTTTTTCCCTCCCCTATTTTTCTGCTCATATCCATATTTCTCTATAGACTTGGTTACTTGGGATTTTTCTTGATGTTATTTTGCCCGAGACGGACAAAAGTTTAAGTGTGGGGGAGGTGGCTAGAGCTTTGAAAGGAATTTTGGTGAGAAGTGGTGTATTTTGAAGTTTATTATCTGTTTTATGGGTGTTAAGATGCATTGATTTTGTGGATGCCGAATGCTTTGATGGAATTTATTGAATGGAAAAGTTCAAGTGGAAATTCAGGAAAAAAAAAGAAGAAAAGAAGTGAGCAAGTGTGCCAATTAGAGGGAGTGGTGTATCCAAGATGAGTTGTGAGTAGTGAGAAGTAAAGATCACTTTTGGAGCAATTTGATTTTCAAATGGTGTTCGGTGTTTCAACTCTATGAGGCTAATTTTGAAAGGAATGGGAGCTCATAAAGGTTAGTTACTAGATATACTTTTCAAGCCTACCAAAAGTTTCCATTTAGACATGGAATTGACAAGTGGAATTGTTTTCAAAGGTTCAAATGGTTACCATGACTGAAGTGGGGAATTGGAAGTAGAATTTGGTCGTGGGATGTAGTTGAAGCTGCAGAGAAAAAAAAAGGAAAAAAACATACAACAAGCAGCTGGAAAAAAATCACAGAAAAACAGAAAAAAAGAAGAAAAGAAAAGAGAAGTAAAGAAAAGACAAATGAAAACATGGAAGTTCAAAAGATGGATGGATTTCTGAACTTAAAGTCGTTAATAAGAAGCTAGATGGATTAAGAATTAGTGTTGATTGGAAGAAGAGGAAGATTATCGGCAGAAACAGTTTCAGAGTTCTGAGATTGGCTACTGATCAACCCCTGATCGGTCACCAGTCCGATCAGGGAGCACTAGTCCGATCGTCAGATCGATCAGGAAATGTTTGACCGGTCTCTGGACCGATCAGAGAAGCTGGCACAGTACAAAACACTGCTTTTAGTATTGAACCTCCTCTAAATCAGTTCATACTCACTCGCCTTGGCTCGGAATTCATAAAGAGGCTACCATGAGAGGGCAAAGAGCATGAGAAATAATTTTTAGTATCCAAGCCTTCTATTTTTCATTACTTTACCATATTTCTTCTTCATGCTATATTTCTTTACCCTATTTCTTTCCTTATCATATCATATTTCTCTATTTTCTTTACCGTTAGTCTTTGGTATCAAAATTCATGGAACTTCTCTTTCAATCTATTCAGTTCATATTTCTTTAATGAGTTCTAATAAACCTTTGTAGATGTGGATCCAAGGAAAGAATGATGGTGAAGAGTAGATAATAAGCAAGCCTATGGTAGTTCAAGAAACATGTTGTGTACGAGAACGGTTAGATCTAAGCCACCCGCCAAATTCTGGTCGATCCAAGCTCAAGACAGACTTAATCTAGTTCATGAATCAAGATCTGAAAGTTTGGGCCGGATCAGAGTTAATTCAGCCGTTGGATCAAGCACTAGAGGATCTAGACCGTCTAAGCTAGAGAAGAGAAGATCTGAACCATCCGCTTCAGATCTGAGTGATCCGAGTTAAGGACAAGTAGATCAGAGCCATTGATCAAGATCTGGGAAATTTGGGTCAGATCTGACTTGATCTGACCGTTGGATTGAATCGGAGCAATCTCAGCCGTCGAAATTCAAAATATTCAGTTAAATCGGGAATTCCCTCTTCCGCTCGCGTCGTCGTGTCTTCGCCACTGCCCTTCATTGTTCTTGCGATTTCTTCCCCGTTCTTCGTCCGATCGCGCGGCCACAGCAGTTTGGAGCTTCAATTCAAGTTCCCAATTTATTGGGATCAACTCCCCGAGAGGATTTTGATGGATTCTCGTCGTTGAAAAGCCGTGCGGAGAGGGTTTCGCCAAAGGGTCTGCCTTCCGTTCGATCGCCTCTTGGATGCTTGACTTCACCAATCGGAGCTGCCAACGAATTCAGAAGGGTTTTCTGAAGACCTTTGGAAGGTTCTGATCATCAAGCTTCAATCGACTCATCGATCAAGAGTATGCTCGGATGAAAAGACAACTTCGACTTGATATTGAAAATTCATACTGCTGTTTAGTTTTCAATTCGCATTCATTCTCTGCATTGTTTCAGTTCTGTATCAGACTGTGATCAGCTACTAATCAGGCGTTGTGACCGATCCAAGCAGCACCTGATCGGACACTAGTCCGATCAGGCTTGTATCTGATTGGTCAGCCGACCGATCAGTTAAGTTTCTGCAGCACATACTCTGTTTTAGCAGTTAGCACAATTTTAACTCTTAATTTCTGAATTTGGATAGAGTTTTAGTTTCATTTCTGCAATAGATATCACTTTTATTTCCGGTTTCTAATTGTCTTGTTCAATTTCTCTAGTGTTAAAGTTCAATTCTAGCAATACCTAGTTTTGCTCTACTTAGTTAAATCAATTCCATTCCAATTACTGCTTTCGTTCTTACTTGCAAAACAAAACCCCATTTTATCTCGAAAACCCAAACCATTTGACGACAAATAACTTTCAAGCTCGATTCAAACACTCACGACTAGTCATTCGAAAAAAATACGACCTGAGGCCCCTATTCTACATTTCTATTTTGCTAGCAAGGGTTTTCAGCTTTATAAATTTCTAAATTTGAGACTCACATTCGTGACATCTAATTTGAGTCCATCAAGGATCCCGTTGTGAAAAATTCCTAACTTGGAGGGTTAGGTATGAGATGCCTTGGGATAGGATCCCGTTGTGAAAAATTCCTAACTTGGAGGGTTAGGTGTGAGATGCCTTGGGATAGGATCCATGTATGCATTGTATATGCATTTGTTTAGCATGGTTTTTGCTATTGACTATACTATTTGTTTTCCCTAACTTAAACATATTGTCAAACATCAAAAAGGGGGAGATTGTTGAGGCAATCTGTGGTCCGGAGTGACCAAGTGTTTTGATGTTTGGGCAAAGAGTTTAAGTTAGGTTTACCCTTGTGTTCTTATATGTGTATGTTGAGTGTGCATGTTGTACAGGTTACACATATGAACTTGACTGGACGGCTTCGGTACGGTGAAGGGTGGCATGGAGACAAGCTGGAGGCTTGTGCACACCTGAGGGACCTTGGAGAGCAGGGACGATGAGCTGATGGGCGCGGACTTCGAGGCATGCGTGAAGGATGACATGGAGGCAAGCTGGAGGCTTGCGCGCATTCGAGGGACGGAAGCCGAAGATGAAGAGGGCGCGAAGGCAATAGTCGAGGCTGTGGATGAGGAGTCAGTCGAGTCGTGAGGGTACGAGTGCTGTGTGATTGTACTCGGGAAATCCTAGAGTTTGAGTGCAGAGTGGACTGTACTCAGGAAGAGTAACCTTAGGTGAGTGAGTAGACCAGTCGACTGGCCTGGGGGCAGTCGACTGGTGGAACTCACAGAAGGGTTCTGGCCGGGGACCAGTCGACTGCTCCCACACTGCTCTGGGAGCAGTCGACTGGTAGGTGGTTGGTGAGTTGGTTGAGAATTCGAACGTTGGGATGCAACGGTCGAATTTCTGCGGCACCAGTCGACTGGTGACGAGGGTTTCAGCTAGAGTCTTATTTAAAGCGGACGTCGTGGTGGCTGAGACTCTTGACGAAACTCGCTTGGGTAAAGTGAGTTAGTGTTTTTTTGTGCCCAGATAGTGTCCAAGGTATTGTGGCGAGGTTTCTCCACCCACAAGGAGCGACAAGGGCTAGCCGGAGGTTATCCGGGGAGTGATCCACCGACGGATTCTTGGATTAGTCACCCGTCCGGGGTGGATATCAAGTAAATCAGTTTGTTAGCGTTGCTTTTCGTTGTTAGTTTTCTTTATTATTGTTTCCGCTATGCAACTAACAAAGTAGGTACAAAAACGAGTTCGAAAAATGCTATTCACCCCCTCTAGCGTACGGAATCGATCGTACAAAAAGTTCCTCTCCCCTTCTCTCACCCTCTTCCTTCACCTCCTTCCCAAGCACGGGTAAACGTTACCTTCCCATTACTTACACTTCTCTCGCCTCTTCTTAAACAGACCATTAGTGGGATAAAACATGGTTGTTATTATTGTATCACTATGTCATGCTTTTAATAGCATTTTATTGAGCCATGCACTTTAATTATTACTCAAATCACATACTACACTTTTAAATTTATCAAATCACGCATCTCTTCCTAAAATATCCCACTGCCTTGTACACTTGTTCGACCCACTATAGCCATTTTAAAGTCTCAAAAAATGAGCCATGTTTTATAAAGTTTTTAAAACTATTATTTTTCTCCTAAAAAAGATGATTTTTTTAAAAAAACACGCAACTAACTAAATAAAGTGTGGAATTATGATTAGAGGGTATGGTTAAAGAGAGTTCAACGAATACATTGATCCTAGTTTGGATTGAATTTGACAAACCAAAGTCCATCAAAAATTTGATCGAAATTCACGAATAGTCGTGCAAAGAGTTGCAAAGAGTTTCAGGAATACATAAGTATTGTTGTACAATGAATATGATAAGTTTAAGTCCATCGGTGACTTTGTAATAAAATTACATAAGATTGATTTTTAAAAAAAATCATAGCAAGCTAAATAGAGTGTGTAATCAAGGTTAGATAGTAGTTACACTCAGGAGTCTTTTAGGAATGCATTGATCTAATAGATTTCGATATGCTTAAGGCTTTTAGTGACTTTTAGATAAAACTCATTGATGATTGTACAATATCGAAAATCTAATTTTTTTAACATGGTCAGAGTCGGGGGAGTTCTAGAAACACATTGGTGAATATGATATGCCTAACTTTATTAGTGACTTTTGGTCAAAAATCACTATAGATGTACAATATTCAATCTATTTTTTTTTTAATATGGTTAGAGTTAGGGGGGAACTAGGAACATATTGGTGATGCTGTTAAGTGAATATGATAAGACATAAATCCAATAGTGAATATCTTTAAATTTACTCAAAATTATATAAATTTTAGAAATTCACAGCAATTTATCTAGGGTGTGAAACCAAAGTTGGAGGACATAGTTACACTCAAGAAACTCCTAGAAATGCATTGATCCTAGTTTGGATTGAATCCGATAAGCTTAACTCCATCTATTTGTTTTGGCCAGAAGTTCGCACAATATTCAAAATATGAAATTTTCAACATCTCAGATCAGAGGAGTCCCAAGAACTTATTGGTGTTGTTGAGTGATTATAAGGTCTAAGTCCACCAATAAGTTTGTACTAAATTTACTCAAAGTTTTATAAATTTCAAAAACTCATAGTAGCTTATTTAGGGTGTGAAACTAAGATTGGAGGCCATGGTGTACTCGAGACTTATAGGAATGCAATGATCCTGTTTTGAATTAATTATGGATGTGCCTAAGATCATAGTTAGTTTTGGTCAAAATTATCGTACACCGTCGAAAATATGAAAAATTTCAACACGGTTAGACTTAGGGAGTCCTAGGAGCACATTAGTGTTGTTGTTGAGTGAATATGATAGACCTAAGTCCATTAACAAGTTTTGGCTAAAAATCACTAATGGTCGTGTAGAGTCAAGGGGGGGGGGGGGGTACCAGAAATATATTGGTGTTGTTTAGTGAATATGATAAGCCTAAGTCCAATAGTAAGCTTATGCTAAATTTACTTTGTATAAAATTCAAAAATTCCCAACAACCTATCTAAGGCGTGAAACTAAGGTTGGTTACACTCAGAGGCTCTTAGAAATGTATTGGTTATGCTTGAATTGAATCCAATAGCCTAAGTTCATTAGTGTAGTTTGGTCAAAAGTCATTAATGGTCCTATAATATCTAGAATATGAAATTTTCTACATGGTAAGAGTCAGGGGAGTCTTATGAATACATTAGTGTTGTTGTTGAGTTAATATGATAGGCCTAAGTCCAACAGCATTTGTGCCAAATTAACTCAAAGTTGTAAAAATTTTAAAAACTCACAACAACCTATCTAGTGTATAAATCTGAGATTTGAGGGTATAGTTACACTCAAGAGACTTCTAAAAAATGCATCGGATTGGATTGATTATGATAAGCCTAAGTTCATTAGTGAGTTTTGGCCAAAACACATTGATGGTCGTACAGAGTTAGGGAAGTCCTTGGAATATATTGGTATTGTTATTGAGTGAATATGATAGACTTAAGTTCAACGGTCAAATTTACTCAAAGTTATATAAAGTTAGAAACTTACAACAACCTATCTATGGTGTGAAACTAAGGTTGGCGGGCATGATTACACTCAAGATTTGTAAGAATGCATTGGTCTTAGTTTGAATTGATTTAGATATCTCTAAGGTCATTAGTGAGTTTTGGCCAAGTGAATTTTTGCCAAATGTCACTGATGGACTTAGGGTCATCCAAATCAATTCGAATCACGACCAATGAATTTCCTGAGTATAATCATTTCCTCCAACCTTAGTTGTGAGTTTTTGAAAAAAATTCAATCTTATATAATTTTATCACAAAGTTGCTTATGGACTTAGACTTGTTATATTCACTCAACAACAATACGTATGTACTCTTGGGACTTTTGTGAGTTGATCATGTTTAAAATTTCCGAATTTGGACCCCCTATACAACCATCAATTTTGGCCAAAATTCCTGGATGGACTTGCGCTTGTTAGATTCAATCCAAAGCAGACCCAATATATTATTGAGACTTTTCTTAGAGTAAGCATGTCATTCAATCTTAATTCCACACTCTATTTAGCCCGCTGTGAGTTATTTAAAAAATTCTCACTAGTTTTAAAATTGAGACCTATTTTACGAGATTTTATATATACTTCGGTGGCTTAGGCGGATCAGACAAATGCATGTATAGGTAGAGGGGTATTTTAGGAACAAGGTGATTGATTTAGTAAATATGAAAATGTGGTGCATGAATTGGGTATTAGTGAAAGTGAAGTTCTTTACTAAAATGCCATTTTAAGGGTTAGATATCATTCAAACGAATGATTCATTTATTATACTTTATAAATGATAGGATAGATATGAATGTTTTAAAAGTTTGGATAAATTTGAGAAAATGTGTGAAAATTTGGATGAATTTATGTATTAGCCCAAATTACTTTTCTGGAAGTTGACATCAGATTTTAGTAATGGTTCTGCTAGTTAACCATACTGTTATGCATATAACATGTAAAATGACTAATATTGGATGGTATTTATATGACGACTTATGCTGTTTATTTTCAATATTTGGGATTAAACTCGTCGACACTCCAAAATCCAAATCACATGTGGTTCCAGTTGTTTTCAAGAATTTAGGGCAACTTCCTCAGAGAATCTTACTCTCTTTCAAGCTCAAGTTCTTCCCAGAATGCTTAAATTATTTTGTTAACTAAGAAAAAGTTTTTCATTGATTGATTTTCCACCAACTATTTTCCACAAATATGACATCTTTGTCAGGACAATATAAACTTGTTTTGAAAGTTTAAGAATGCTACTCAAATATGATACTGCTTGGACACCATTTGCTAGAACTTACAACCCCTTACTTGCACTTTGTAAAAATGAGAATCACATAGAACATGAAGAAAAAATGCAAACAATGTGAATAAAAATCAACAATCGAATGAGAGAGGGAGGCATAGAATTATTGTGCTTCAGGGAGCTTGCTGTCTGTGACTGCATATAGAGAATTCTTGTTATGTTGCCATCAAATCAACTAGAATAGTAAGCTAGTTTGAATTGACTTGTTATAATTGTAGACGCTTTTAATTTATAATTAATTCTTCTAATAAAAAATAAATCCAAAATACAATAGTTCACAAAAACTCCAGCTTACTTTAGTAGTACAATAATCCATCATACCCTAGTTTGTATGAGAACCACCATATTCTGTATTGCAAAAAAGGAAAAAAAATCTTCACAATGACGAGAGGAATTACCATCACCACTGTATGAGTTAATCAAATACTCGGACATGAAGGCACTTAGATACATGAAAGTTAAGTTTCATAGCCTAGAATGTTTGAACTATGTTTTGAATGGTGATTACTGCTTTTACGCTTGTAGTTGAGGACTTCATCACACAGCATATTTGGTCCTGTACAATATATTTCACTAGGTGAGAATAGGAAGTCTTTGCTCATATTTTCATCATATTATGAGCTTGCAATGAGTAACCTTATCAAGCAAATGTGGTCCTCTCATATGCAATTTGAATACTAGGCAAGAGTAGGCAGTCCACGTGATGATATGTCCGTATTCTACCCTGTAGGGATACTAGGTGACTTGAGATGATTAGGCAAGAGTAGGCAAGAGTATGCAATTTGAAGAGTAGGCAAGAGTAGGCATATTTGGTCCTCTCATCTCAGCACATGAATGGATGATTAGGGATAGAGGTTCATCAGAGGGTAGGCTTGGTTCATGAAATGCTATATTTCCATATAAAATTATACTTTTAAGTAGTTGATTCCCATTAATTTTAAATTTCTAGAAACCTGAGAATGACATAATCCACCATAATCTCTTCTTAGGCAACAGACACTTTGGTGTCCAAGGTTTGATTTGTAACCTTCAATCCTACTCAATGTAGATACTAGGTGACTTGAGATGAATCCAACGGAAAAATCTCAGTCGTACTTACTATCTGCTTCCTTGTATAATTTCTATTCAGATCTTCAATCCAACTTTCTTTAGGATTAAACTATACAAGAAGATAATCTATCTTTAAAAAGAATCAACATAATCACAAACTGATCCTATTACTTAGAAGATTCAATCAATATAAAGAACTATTGTTGCAAGAAAGCAACTTAAGATTCAATCAATATAAAGGACAGTAGCCTGATTGTTTGCAAGAAAAGGTCGCTCTTGGATTAGGTTTAATGTAAAATTCAATTGCAATTTGTGCAAACACGTAGAGCTAATGAGCCATCACTACTTAGATGATCTAGAGTTATTACATTTGTGAAACTAATGAATAGTAAGTTTGAGACAATGTTGTCAAACGGGCCGGCCCGTGGCGGAGTGAACCAATCCGCCAAAAATCCATCATCTACTAGGGTGGGGTGGGCCGGTTTGCTATCCGTCGGGTTTGAAAATCCCTAATCTGACCCAACCCAAGATGGGTTGCGGGTTGGCTCGCCTAGACCCCGTAACCCGTGCGGGCTGTCTGTTTAGGCCCATTTTTAAATGAGTTGATAGAATTTTAACCCAACCCATTTAAATTATTTGGCGCGGTGGGCTAACTCGATCGGTCCATCCCAAATTGACGGCTCTAGAAATTGAATAGTAGTTATGCTTCCTTAAATAAAGAACATTGCCAACTTTGAAAACCATCTTTAACTTTTGTACGCAAAGCATTATATTTGACATTCTTGTCCAGTGTTGAAAACTTCTCTCTTATTTGGTTACTAATCAATATGCGGTTGCTTTATAACTTTTTTATTTTGTTCAAGTCCTGAACATTTACTTAAATATATTTTCATGTTCAATCAATCTTAAATAATCTTTTAATGATGATTGCATTTACATAGTGTAAGAATTATGGGATTATCTGATTCTGGTGGGATGCTGCCTACATTCGCATTTTACAATATTGAGTTGTATGTAATCTCTTGTTAGCTTTACTTGTAATTTATAATCCATGTCGGGCTAACAGTTGTCTTTCTGGTGTTGATCAGTTGACAATTTTCTCTTATTCGTGAACATTTTTTCTTCTTTTGAGTAGGAATAGTGTGATACTGCATTTTTTTTGAAGTTACAATTTCTGAAGGGGTCTTAAATTATGGAGATTATTGCTGCAAAGGGTGTTATTTTTGCTGTTGCTCAGTTGGGTCTTTGTGTTGCTTTTAGCAGAGGTAAGCTTGCATACTCTGAACTTTGCAGATTCATCTCTTTTATTATTGACATTTATTTATTTTTTTCTACCAATCAAAGGAAAAAAAAAACAAAGGAGCAAACAAAAGAATATGCTATCTATAAATCCTAATGAGGTGATCAGAAGTTCATTCTGTCATAAGAATAACAGGTCCCTTATATCATTGTCATTTTATGCAATTTGAAGACAATTCAAAGTAACTCGGACAATGCTAGTTGGTTTCCCTCATTTATATGTTGTCTGGCATTCTAGTCTGAAAGATGTTAGCATATACTTTCTTCTTATATAGATAAACTTTGACTTCTGGTGAATCTGAAAAAACAGAAGCTAGTAGTTGAGAATAGTTATCATTATTTGCACACTGCGGCAGGTATATTGGGAGAAATTAAAATTAAAAGCTTGTAATGTATCTTTGAAACTAAGTAGCCTGGTATTGTGGGATTTTACGATGTGAATGGCAAAGTCTTGACCTATTAGGAGATATCAAAATTAGAAGCTTGGATTTTATGCTTGTTTAACTTTGATTTTAATGCTTCATTTCTGGCTTAATCAAATCCTGATATGGTTTACTTCTTATCTCCAAGCCATTATCTCAAGAACTTGGCTGCATCATCGATGTCAACTCACAGCCATGAATGTTGACTACAATTTGGTATTTGGGTAAACTGAGTGTAGATTAACAAGATGAGACCTGACAGATTGTTTGGAAAGACCCCATTGAAACTGATTTCCGGTGTATGTTACAGATTGACGGTGCTGTTAATTAATATAGATTCATCATTAGAGTCATAAGAATCATTAGGACGCGAATGAAAATAATTTATAGAAGCATTAGTATAATAGAGCGATCACGTAGCCCTAGAGTGACCTAAATCGAGGACATTAAAATAACATTAAAAAAGTGTCTGTAGCTGGATAAATAAGATAACAATCCTCCAACCGATTTGAAAGAAACTCATTTGCACTGCAACAGAGTGTGGCAGGATAGAGATAGAGATTAATACAATTTGCAGGGCAGTTTGATACAAATCTAACCACTAGTAGAATGACAAAGGAACAGTTTGAAAGAGGAAGAGGGAAGCCCTTTTTCTCTGCAACCCTAGCAGTTATTGTCGCTGTTATTGCTGTTGCTGCTAGTGTTGTTGCGGTGTTGTTGGTGGTGGTGGTTGCTGCTACCGCCACCATCATTCATCTTTCTTTTCCTATTGCTTCCATGGTGGTGGTGGCTCTTGAGCTGTGAAAGCTCCATCTGCGTCTTCATTAGGAACTCCATCCTCTGCAGCTCCAGCTCCCTCGTCAACTCCATTCGCTGCTTCTCCATCTCCATCGCCTGCCGCAGCTTCGAGCTCTCCACTTTCTCGTACACCTCTGCGAACCGCAGGATGGCCCGCGTCAGCTCCTTCAGCTCCGCTGTCCTCCCCTCCTCTTCCTCCTCCTCCTCCTCTGCTTCCTGGTGGTGCTCGTGCTGTCTCTTTCCATTGGTTGTCCTTGGCGGCGGGAACCCATCGGAGGAATCGGCGGATGAGGCCGACACGGACGGCGGCGAAGACTTCCCTGCTTTTTTGACGGTCGGCTGGTTGGTTCTCTGCCGCTGCGGTCCCGGCTGGGGGCGGCGGGACGGGGGGCGGATGGGGATGGCCGCGGGGATGTTTCCGCTGCGAGCCGTGGTCTTGTGACTGGGGCCGAGCAGGAGGTCCAGGCGGTGGAAGAAGGGCCAGGAGGAGGAGCTGCCGCCGGAGCCGGAGATCTTGGACTTCTCGGTCTTATACTTCTTCTTGAGAGTGTCGATCCGGTTCTTGCACTGGACGTCGGTCTTTGGGGCCTTTGTGTAGCCGTCGCGGCTGGTGACGGCGTCGGCTACTTCTTGCCAGTGCTTCTGCTTGAGGTTGCCGCGGCTGAGCTCCAGGTAGCGTTCCCCCCACGCGTCTATCAAGATGGAGGTAGCGCCCTCGCTCCAGCAGTCGTCCCGGCCGCCTCCGCCAACAGGGGAGGAGCGAGGCTGCTGGATGGGGACCGCCAGAGCTAGGGCGACTGCGTGATGCTCCGGGGCGGGGGCAGCGACGGTGACCGGCTCGGCAGTTCCGCCGTTGTCCTGGAGAGGTGAGGATGAAGGGGCCACGATGGAGGTGGAAACGGGGGGTGGTGACGACTCAGGCGACGCAGATCGGGAGGCGGATTGGGTCGGCGAGCGAGACGGAGACTGCGCGTCTTCGTCGTCTTCCATGTGGGACGAGGGTATCCAAGCTCAGCCGGCAGAGAAGGAGAAAAAGCCAGCGGCGAACTCTGCGTAAGGGGATCCGTCAAAGAGAGCGGCGGCGGCGGCGGCCGAGAAGGTGATGAGGCGGAAAAAAGGGGTATTGTTTTCTCGATGGATTCGTCGGCCGACCGGCGTTCCGATATGATATATTTATATATCGTTACCGGGTAACTTTTTCCGTTATGAAGAGGGGAGAGATTGTACCGATACCGGTTTAGTGCGGCTTTGACGGAGTCAGTGTAACGTAGGTGTGACCTTGACGGCATTTTGTGGATCCGAACGCGGAACGCGCACGTGTGAAACGGAGAACTGGATTTGGCCTACGAAACGAGGGGAGCAGATCCCCTGGTCCGTATTTTGGTCCGTATTTTTGCGGATCAGGGGATGGTCTATTCCCAATTGCAGTCGGATCATGATCATGATCTGGTCGTAATTTATTATAATCTTTTTTAGGGTTCATCATGCACCCCAGGTTATAATTTAGGTTCGAACGGATGACCTTCGACCATCCGACGACCGAAACTCTAAATTCTAAATTTTAAATCTCAAATCCTAAATCTTTCATCGTGACGGAGGTTACCTGTCCGAACCCAAACTATAATCTAGGAGGCACGGTAAACCCTAGAAGGGATTACAACAAATTGCGGCCGGATCGCGATCTCGATCCGGTCGTAATTGGGAGTGAACCATCCCTGGTCCGCAAAAATGCAGACCAGAGGATCTGAGCTGACGAAACCAGAGGATTGGTTTGGTTGATTACAGAATTCTAGTTGATTCGGCTCGGTTCAGTTTTTGGTTTCTATTTTTTTTAAAATAAAATACTAGTAAAACTCTGAAAACCAAAAATTTTAAGGACGAGATTGTTTTGAACTCAATAACTTTTTATGAACCAAAACGGCAATTAAATTGAAGAAGCTAGAAAATAACTTTTATTATTAGAACTCAAGCTAGAAACATTGATATAAAAAATAGAGATAATTATCCTAAACTCCTTGCATACAAACTTAATTTTCTCTTCAGTCTCTGCATCAATAAAAATTTGTTTCTACTATCTACATGCAATGTTTCATGTGTTCTTAGAAAATTTATTAGTTCTTTTAAAAAAACTTTTAAGGTTATTTACCATCTCTGTTGTATTTTCATCGTCCGTTGACAACTCCTCCTTAATCTGGTTTCTCCTCGCGTTCAGAGCGACGTTGTCCGTTTTCTTGTTCTTCCCTACACATCGAGATTTGTGAAGCTCTAAAATCGAAAACAGTTATTCTAGAGTCTTTACCTCAAGATCTTTTGAAATAAAATATGTATCGATTATTGAGGTCCTGTTAGGATGTATACTAAAAGCCTAGCTTTTGTATAAACATCTATATTTTGGAATGAGAATCACATGATCATTATCTACATTTTATATTTGATATATACATACTATTGTCCAATATTTTACATTGTAGATAATATGGTGTGTGGTGTCACACAGAAGATTATGTTATCAGTCCCTTGTAGAGTATAAGTAAAGATTCACAACCTAGATGGTTTTGAACAAACCATTGATATGGTTGTAGTGTAATTTTGTATTGGTTGTATTGGTTTTGGACAAATCATGTCCTGGTAGATCGGGATGATTATGCCCCCTTAATGAGCTCATAAGGTTCATCATGTTAAATTTGCAAGTAGACTATGATCCAACATGATGATAAGGTTGAGTGGTACTAGTCAAGGAGTTAGAGGTTGATTAATTAAAATTGTTAGTAATTTAAATTAATCAACGGTCATTCGATATCTTAAATATGGGGAGAAATTATACTCATAATAGGTGGATCCCATATGTAAATATGAGGGTTGGTGAGGTGATTCAATGAAGGACCTTTAGTGGAATGACTCTTCATTAATGGATCGGGTTTGAATCTATTTGTTAGTAGGAGCCCTAGAGCCAATTATGTGATGATTGACTAGGGACATTTTGTATCATATTTTATCATTAATAAATGCATGATTATTATACTTACTTTGTATTTGTGCCAAATAACTAAGTATAATAATGTCCTTGTGTAGTAGGTTCTTATCTACATTATATCGATTGATTGAATCGATAGTGAGATAATGTAAAAAATACTACACTAAATTATTCCTAGTCAAGCATTAATATTCAGCGACAATATTAATGCATGGAGACTAGCATGTAGATTAATTGATGACTTGAGCTCACAAGTCATGGATATGTGATATCAAATTGACACATGGGTATACATTAGAAAATGTGTACTGAATTGACCCGTTATGAGAAAGTTTCATAGATTACCATATGAGTGTCATAAACTTTCTCATGTGACTATTAGTATGAATAGTCCTTAGACCTGAAGTCACTACGGTTCCCTACATAAGGAGTTATGTACTTTGGTATCGTCAAACGTCACCCGTAATAGGGTGGACTATAAAGACGATCATTGGGTGTGTAATGAATTATGCGGAGGGATGTGAGTGATGTAGATGAGATCTATCCCTCCCATGTGACGGGAGTAATATCTGTGAGCCCCTTGATAGAGTAGGACTACTAAAACGCATGACCATGCTCAAATGAGTCAATTTGAGATATTGAGCTCATTTGTTTGAGTGAGTCTACTCGGGGATCAAGAAACACAAGATTGATTGAGGATGACACAGTCTATGCCTCATTGGTCAATCTAGATATTAAGGATAGAAGGACAAGGTCATACATTATCATAGTCACGGAGGTTTAGTCGGATCTCGACTTTTCTTGTTACTTGGGTAGCAATGATGCATTGTTAGATGCCGCTCATTGCTTATGTGTCTAAAGAGTTTAGGCTCATTGCCAACGTCGCGAGAGCCTATTGGGTCACATACTAAGGACATGATGCTTCGGGAAATCTGAGTCTGAGCCCGAGTTGGGAACTCGGGAAGTCCGAGCCCGAGTTGGGAACTCGGGAAGTCAGATCGGGAGATCCACTTGGCGGACTGGGTCGGCGCTCGGCGGACTTGGTCGGGAGACCGGTCGGAAGCCCGAGAGGCCCGGTCGGGATTAAAGGGAAATTCATTAAAGTGTTTAATGAAAGGAAAAAAAGAAAAGATTCTTTTCTTGCATGGGAAATGATAAAGGTCCACATGAAAAGATATGCTCTTTATTGGTATTAATGAAGGAAGCCAAAGAGACACAAACCTCTTCATATTCATGGGATGAGTATAAAAGAGGGCATTGTAACTTTGGATGAGGTCTTCTTCTCTTCTCCTTCTTCCCTTTCTTCTTCCCTCCCTCATCTTCCTCCTTTGGCCGAAACCCTACTGTAGGGTTCTTGGTGTTCTACGAGCTACCTCAAGTTGCTAACACAACTAAAGTAGTTCTCCCGAAGTTGAGAGATTGTGTCCGTGTGGAAACAAATAGAGGCACGGACACTTGAACGTGCAAGAGATCCGGCGCACCTTGGACGAGCGAGATAAGCAAAGGGTACGCTCCAAAGGTATACACTGTAGATAGATCTATTAGATAGATGAACATTGTACGAGTTTTCTTTTGCATGGATCGCTCGAGGGTTCTTGTTTCCGCTGCGTTTTTATGGTTTTGTGCCGGGAGAACCCAACACCATTAGCAGGCCAAGACCCAACTCCTCCTCATGGTCCCTATTGTTG
Source organism: Boesenbergia rotunda (assembly GCA_024364735.1). Lineage (NCBI taxonomy): Eukaryota > Viridiplantae > Streptophyta > Magnoliopsida > Zingiberales > Zingiberaceae > Boesenbergia > Boesenbergia rotunda. The sequence continues at coordinate 281,192 of JAGFNQ010005033.1, read as the reverse complement.
CCCTATATATACCCCATGGAGTTATGATACCAAGGCTAATTAATCAGGAATTAATCCAATTATTCAAAACCCTAAATCCTCTCTTCTCCTCTCTCTCCCTTCTCTCTCCTAGGGCACCGGCGGGTGGAAGAAGCCTCTCTTCTTCTTCTCTCCTTCTCCTCCTCTCATTCTGTTGACGGCAATTACTAGATAAAGGAAGATCTCTCCTCTTCCTTTTGTGGTGTGCGGGGAGAAGTGACGAAGCAAGGAGCGCTGGTGCAAGGAGGGAGTTGCCGCCGGCGGTGGTGGTGAAGAAAGCTCTCAGTTTTCTTCATCTCCTCTTCTTATCTCCCTTCTTCTTTGCTGTTGAGATTCACTGGACAAGGAGGAGCGATCTCCTTCTTTGTGGCGCGCGGAAGCAAAGGTGGAAGAAGGGTGGTCGGCCGGCGGGTGGAGTCCTCTCCTTTGGTGTTTGTCGCCGAAAAAAGGAGAGGATGGTGGAGTCATCTTCTTCCTTGCGTGCTTGTTGCTGTGGGATAGGAAGAAGGAGAGGTTGGTTAGGGTAGATGTGAGGGAGAAGAGCTCTTCTTCCCCTCTCCATCATCTTCTTCCTTGAAAGGTGGCCGGCGGGAAAGGGTTTTGTTTGGCGCATTGGAGAGGAAGGAGGATTAATTGGAGGTCTTGGTGATTCCGGATCTTGGTAGATCGTCGCCCAACAGTCAAGACACTGTCCATGTTCCATTTCCCATCTATGTAGTTGGGACTAGTAAATATGTTCTTTTAAAATTAAAGCAAGTTCATTTCGAAATATCCTAAGAATCACAATGATCAAAACTTTGGATTTCAAAAAATTATTCATTCCTCAAACAATAAAATTTTAAAATCAACCAACACCTCAAAACACCGAGAATATCGTATGCCACGATAGTGTGGACGTATACGAATTCTATATTTGTAAGAGGAGATTTTATCTATTAATTTTATTATCTTGTCAACTTAGCTTTTTGACAAATAAGATTAATAGTTGATTCCTCTTCGGTCCTACAAATAATAGCAGTGACTCCGATGGGAGGATACTATTATTTGCATCTAAGTGTTCACCATTACACGATACTAAGGCAATTATCTAGGATTATGTCCCTTCCGATGTGGAAGATCACACACTCTTAAATAACTTTTTATAACCATGTCTGACCTAGTGAACCACAAAACAAACTCATCCGATATGGAGGAAGGCACTCAGAGCCAACGCGTAAGTTTGTTCGCATCACATGTCAAATTTGTAATGGAGGCCATGAGACTAAGAATCCCTCTCCTACTTAGTAATTTAAAATTGAGGAATTATACCATGCATGTACAACAAGCATATAAACAAAAAACAATAAATAAGAAAAACTAATTTTTCCAACTATTATGACTTTTGTCTTCAATATGCCTCCAGCCGTGTCGCCACCTCGTCTCCTCCTCCAAGTACCATGCGCAAGCTTCACCCATGAAGGTGCTCGGAGCCGAGATAAAAAAACTATTTTAATTTACATCCATCGTTCCTATACTCCACAAAGGAGTGTACAACAAGTCTAGATTGAAAGTAAACTAAAATGCGCGGCTAAACAATGCATTTAATTACAAAAATTAAGTACTATCTAGCCTCGTCAACCTCGAGGATTCAAATAAAATAATTACAACCATGCACAAACAATCACATACAATTAACCATAAGCCATAATAGTCGGATCTCATGCCTGCAACCAAAGAGTTAGCCTACGCACATCCTACTATTATCCAACATAAAATTATACATGATAAAGTGCTTAAAAGTAACCAAATTTTAAACACACAAAATCGGAAACCATTGATTCTGATACCAATTGTTGGGTTTCGGTTGTTCACGCATGGGAATCCTCTCCATGTCTTAGGATTAAAATTTTATTAATTAAAATAAATCTAAATGGAGAAGAATTACCCAAGCAACCGACTCATCATCGTACTAACCGACTTAAGTGACCACTTGAACAAACATGTTGTTTAAGCAATCTAGCTTGTCTAATCAGTTAGCCGTGGAATAGACGATGAATGGATCGTCGGTTTTTAGTGTTTGTCTTCGGGGTCCATGTTAAATATCAACATACAATAATAAGATAAAGTGAAAGGAATCAAAACAAGAAGTTATACCTCTTGTTTACCTCGCGATCTTCTATTGTATGATCCAACCTCTTCATAGACGTCGAGTGGGCGACGATCTTCTAAGAACCGGAGTCACCAAGACCTTCTTCCTCTTTCCTTGTGGCGAAACCCTAAGCTTCCACAACCAAGGTGCACCGACACCTAAAGGGAAGGTGAAGAAGAAGTGAAAGCAAAGAAAAAAATTTCTTTCCCTTCAAATCAGAGTGCCCTAACCTAAAGGAAACCAAGAAGGCTCGCAGAAAGAAGGCTCTTCAAGCCACCTGGGACGAGACATCTTCCGAAGAAGAAGAAGAAGTCCCACACGCAAATCTACTCGCCTTAACCGCCTCGAAAGACGTCGACTCCGGGTTAGAATCGGAACCAGACGAGGACGTCAACACTGGAAGACTCACGATCTCGGAGAACGGACAAATCACTATAAGAGGTTATTCAGAATATGAGTTATCTAAGTTAATTTCTTATTTGTCTCGAAACTTGGCGAAAGTCAAAATCCGGGTTGAGTCCCTCTGACAGGAAGTAAAACTTCTGAAAGAGGAAGTCAACTCGAGGTCCTTGACTGAGTCAAGTCACGAAAGAAACTCAACTCAAGTCCAAAAGCTTGAGGAAGAGAATTCCTCCTTGAAAACTAAGTCAAGGAGCTCAGAGTTGCCTTAGAACGGTTCACTTCGGGTTCCAAAGGTTTTGACATGATTCTTGGAAAACAGAAGTCCATTTTCAATCGATCCGGACTAGGTTATCGTACCAAGTCGAGACAACGTTCATATTATTCTGTATTGAACAAACCTAGAACCCAAGTCCAAACATGGGTCCCCAAGCTGTGTTTAAATAAACAAGCTAGACCAAATCAGTATTGGATCCCCAAGGACAAGATTCACATCTTGCCTAGCCCTAATCGAGGCTATAGTCCAGGGGGAGCCAATATAAAAACCATATTTATAGTTAGATAATTTTATTGAATTGCTTGCTTGCTTGTCTATTTTCTTTTTGTAATTTTTCTTATCATGCTTAGATATAGGATTGGTTAGAATAAAGACAAATGATTAAATTGAAATTTGAACAACATAATATTGGGTGGAGGTGAGATGATGTATGTTAGGGAAGCCTTTCTGGTGGAACTAGCCGAAGCTACCGATCCAAGACCCAAACTAGTTAGACAAAAATCTTTCAAGAAGTAACTTGAAGATGAATTTTCAGTAAAAGACTTTGTCAAGAAAAGGGTTGTTGCTCCAATAATACGGCTATGACCAAAGAAGACCTTGTGCCTCGCCAAGACCTGGAAGCCAATTACTGAAAATCAAATTCAACATACTATTTGTTAAATTTGAATCTAACATAAATTTCAATTAATTTTAGATTCAACATATTTTCAAATTAATAACCTTAAATAATTTTCTAAACTAATTCAACTCTTTCAAAATTAACCGTTTTTCAAAATTAAAATTTTATTTTGAAAACCTGTCTCACAAAACTCATAAGGTTAACATGTTTGATAACACTAGATTGGGTGAGACAGAAAATTCAATTCAAGCTATCCCTAACTCTAATGGATCCAAATCAATAAATACTTTATGTGTAAGAATATAAAGATTTGGACCAGTGGATGTTGGATAGTGGATGCTCCAGACACATGACTGGAGACAAATTGAAATTCACCAAAATCAAGTTCAAGAACCTAGGCTCAGTAGCATTTAGCAACAATGCTACACTCAAAGTTATTGGGTCAGGTAATATTAAACTTAAATCTGATTTTATTATTAAGAAAGTTCCCTTTGATTAGCATTAGTTAACTCTATGATACTGATTACATAGTTACTTTTACTAACTCAGATTGCTTGATTAGAAACCTCGAAGACTCAGAAGTAATGCTTAAGAGTACTAGGAAAAATAACGTTTATACTATTAATTTATCTTTAGTACCAAAATGCTTTTTGACTCAACTAGAAGAATCTAACCTTTGGCATAGGAGATTAGGTCGCACTCATGTCAAACTGATTTCTAAGATTACTTAACTTGGTTTAATTAAAGGTGTACCTAAAATCAAAAATTTTGAGAACACAATTTGTAACTCATGTAAACAAGGTAAACAAACTAAATCTACTCACAAACCAACTCAATCAGACTTAACCCAAACTATACTTGAACTCCTGCACCTTGACCTATTTGATTCACATGGAGCCAAGTCACTAAGCGGGAATCGGTACTGCTTAGTAATTATCGATGATTACTCTATGATTCACCTGGGTTAGGTTCCTGAAAACTAAGGATGAAACCTTGAAGTCTGGGAGTTAGTACCTAAACTTGAGGAAAAATCCATTATAGACACTAAGTGGGTTTTTAAGAACAAATTGAATGATCAAGGGAAATTGTTAGAAATAAAGTTCGCTTAGTAGCTAAAGGGTTTAGTCAGGTCGAAGGGTTAGACTATGATGAAACTTATGCCCCAATTGCCAGACTTGAATCAATTAGTATGTTATTAGCCTTTGCAGTCCATAGAGGGTTTAAGCTATACCAAATGGATGTCAAGTCTGCATTTCTAAATGGGTTTATTAAAAAAGAAGTTTGTGTAGGGCAACCCCCAGGATTTGAGGACCTAGAAAAACCTGAATAAATTTTTAAACTTAGAAAAACACTTTATGGGTTGAAACAAGCACCTAGGGCATGGTATGAACGATTATCAACTTATCTAATTTCTAAGGAATTTAATCAAGGTTAAATTGACTCCACACTATTTTTGATTCCACAATGTTTGTTAAAACTTTAGAAAAAGATATTTTTATTGCCCAAATATATATTGATGATATAATATTTGGATTCACTGATTCTAATTTTCTAAAAGAATTTATAAAAATAATGGAAAGTGAATTCGAAATAAGCTTAGTGGTGTGCTTAACTTTTTCTTAGGGTTACAAATTAAGCAAACTAGAGATGATAATTATGTTCACCAATCCAAATATGCTAAAGAGTTAATAAAGAAATTCAAAATGGATAATTCAAAAAGCTTAAGTACCCCTATGACAACTAATGTCAAAATAGATAATAACCCTGAAGGTGAGCCTGGAGATCTTAAGTTATACCGAAGCATGATTGGTAGTCTACTTTACATAACCGCTAGTAGACCTGATATCTTATTTTCTGTAGGAATGTGTGCTAGATACCAAACTTGTGCTAAGGAATCCCACTTAGCAGCCCTAAAAAGAGTACTAAGGTACATTAGGGGTACCATAAATGTAGGAATTTGGTATCCTAGAGCTTCCACTTTTGAATTATCAGGATATTCTGACTTTGACTATGCTGGCTGCAAGTTAGATAGAAAGAGTACAAGTGGAAGTTGCCAACTGTTAAGACAAAGCCTAGTCAGCTGGTGTAGTAGAAAGCAACATTGCGTAGCCTTATCCACAATCGAAGCAGAATATGTTGCCCTAGGAGAGTGTGTGACATAACTTTTATGGATGATGCACACTCTTAGGCTGCATTTAGTAGGGGGTAATTCATCCTGTAATGTAATCAAGATTACATTACAAGATGGATTTCTTTATTTGAAATAATTTTAAAATTGTAATGTAATGAAATCTCGATTACAAAAGTGGCTCAAGATTTGTAATCTCGATTACAAAACAAAAACGATGTAATCCGATTACATTACAGAATGTAAAGTCGTCGGCGGCCGGCGCCGGCGGCCGGCGGCCGGCGGCCGGCGGCCGTCGGCGGCGACCGGCCGCCCGCCGGCCGACCGGTTGTCGGCCGACCGGCGGCGGTCGTCGGTCGCCGGCCGACCAACGGCAGTCGCCAACCATGATCGTTCATCGTCGTTGTCGGTCGTCAGCCGCCAATCTTTGATTACATTACAGAATGGATTATCATTCACCAAACGCAGCCTATGATTATCAAAGATTACATACAACTCATTACCAAACATATTAATGTGTAATCTTGATTATATTACATTATATTACAAACTTGATTATATTACAGACTCGATTACAATACCTCTTACCAAATGCAACCTTAAGGATTTCCAGCTTGACTACACTCAAACCCAAATTTTTATTGATAACATTAGTTCAATCAATTTGACTAAGAACTCAATTCAATATTTCCGAACAAAACATATAGAAGTTAAATATTATTTTATAAGGGATCATGTAGTCAGGGGCGAGATAATACTTAAGCATGTGGACTCAAAATCCAACTTAGCTGACATCTTTACCAAACTCTTACCTGAATCTGAGTTTAGCTCATTAAGAAGGCAGTTAGGGTTGTGCTTAGTAGAATACGATTATTCTATATTTTTCAAAAATTTGTTTCCTATTTGTTTATATTTGTTTCGAAAATTAGCAATTTGAAAAATCATTTCTGTTATCAAGTTTTTTTTGAAATTTAATTGATTTTCCGACTTAGTTTTTTTTTAAAACTTACCCCCTTCAAAACTAGGGTTTTGCGCAAAATGGACTTAGCTTAGGCCATAACCCTAGAACTGCATGCATCTATAGATCTAGAAACCAGCATCTCACAAGCACCTTAGGATACTTTTGATTGATAACCTAGACTGGGTTGAGATGTTTAGGTCTATGCCTTGATTCAAGATGCTTTAAGCCAGTGCATCTGCAGTAATTAGGACAATAAATACAAGTTGAACAATAATTAGGTTAAGTGTCAAGCTTAGAAAATCTAACTTGATCAGATCACTTAACTTGACTAACCCTAGTGAAAGCTACTGTTTTATAACAATTAGTAAGTAGCAAACTGGGTTAGACTGGACCCGAACAAGATTGGTTTAATTTGGGTTGGTCTGTTTTTCCTGCTTGAATTCATTAGAGTTGGTTCAATACAGATTTCCATTCTTTTAGCTCTAATTCAAAAGTTACTTGTAATAATTGTTATCATTTTTTGATATATGGCAAAAGGGGAGAGAAAGGAAAGAGATATTTTTTTTTTAATTTTTAAAATTTTTATCTCTTTTACAAAAAGTAAAGTAAAATGTCTATGTATGTCTAAGTGCTTCAATTTTTTTTCTATGTATGTCTAAGTGTATCAAAATTTTTTTTCTAAGTGTGTCTAAGCGCTCAAAAATGTTTCGAAGTATTTCAAAAATTTTCTAAAAGCATTTTTAAGTACGTTCAAAAATTTCTAAAGCGCTTCAAAATTTTCTAAGTGCATTTATTTTGAAAAGTTTCCTTAGTAAACAAAATTTGACTGAGCTAAAACTCTTTTGAAATTGTTTGGCAAATGTTTTTAAGTGAAACTTTTGTTAAGTAAAAACTTTTTCAAAAATTTTCTAAGTATAAAAAGCTTGCGAAAATTTTTTGGGAAATTCTTCTAAGTGTAAAAAGCTTGCAAAAATTTTTTTGAAAAATTCTTCTAAGTATAAAAAGCTTGCTAAAACCTTTTCAAAAAATTCTCTAAGTGTAAAAAGCTTGCAAAACCTTTTTAAAAATTATCTAAGTGTAAAAAAGATACAAAACTTTTTCAGAAATTGTCTACGTGTAAAAAGTTTTTGAGTGCAAATGCTTTTGCTTTTGAAAAACACTTAGTCAAAAACTTAAAGCTTTTGCTCAATCTTGGAAAACACTTTGTAAAATTTAAAAGCACATAGAAGGTTTACCATATGACATTGAAAATTTCAGGGGAGAATGTGTATGTTTATTTCGGGGGAGATAACTGAATTATTTTAGTATTTCTTAAAGATTCGTTTAGTTGTTAGATATGCTATAAAATATCTTTTAACTTAACTTTTTGAACCGTGTTGTCATAAATCAAAAAAGGGAGATTGTTGGTGCCGGAAGCATCAAAGTCAAACCTGTATTTTGATAATGGCAAAGGGTTCAGAAGTTAAGGTTTGTTGTGATCTAACAATGCTGATCAAGTGTGCAGGAAAAGTCCTAGGTACACTAGGCACTAAGTCCTGGATCTATGAATTGGACACTAAGTTCTGGCTGCGGGCTGTACAACGAAGTCCTGACGTAAGGTTGGACACTAAGACTTGGTGAGTGAAGCTGGGCACTAAGACCTGGTCGAGAACTGGGCACCGAAGACCTGGTGAGTGAAGCTGGACACTAAGACCTGGTCGCGGATTGGGCACGAAGACCTGGTGAGTGAAGTTGGGCAAAAGTCCAACTGGAGGAGCCGGTTGACAAAAAGGTAAATTTTCCCGAGAGGAGTAGGTGAGGACGCGTTCCCCGTAGGAGGGAACATTAGGCGTCGGTTTGACCTAGGGTTCTATTTGGGAAGCCCAAAGTCAAAACCAAGACAGCTCAGGCTGTAAATCATATTCTAATCTTATCATTTGTATGCTTTTTGTGTCTTTGGAACTAACCCTGGTAGCAGGAACGAAGAGATGAAGGTTTCTGCATTCAGGCGCCTCAATGGAGTGAGACACCCTAACTGGGCTAGGCGCCTGTATTGAGACAGGCGTCCTAGTGAAGAGTTACTCCAAAGCCATCGAAGCAAATTGCCACGCAAGCCTCTGGACCAAGTCAAGTGAGACGCCTGTGTTAACACAGGCGCCCCAGTTAGCTCAGGTGCCCTAGTTTAAGGGATAAGCGCTGGCCAAGTCTGCGGATTGAGGTTCGCGCAGAGGAGGCCACGTGTCAGGCGCCCCCTTCAACACAGGCGCCCCAGCTACGATTATAAAAGGGGGTTCACCCACAAGGCTTCAACATCAATTGCTTCCGACACTTTCGCTCAAGTGCTACGCTCCGACAAGCTCTGTACTCGCGATTCAAGCGTTGACGACGACCTGCTGCTCAGAACTTCCAACTTCTCCGGTCGTCGGTAAAAGTCATTTTTTTAAGTGCTGTAATTTCGTTTTAAATTCTATATTTGTACTCCAATTTGTAATCTTTTACGAAAATATAGAATTACCCATCGTAAACGGTCAAGGACCGTGGGCCTTGGAGTAGGAGCTGACCGCGACTCCGAACCAAGGAAAAACAAACCGTGTTAGCGATTGTTTTTGCTATTTCCGCTGCGCAATTACTCTCTTTGTCCGAAAAATTTTGAGGGACGCAGAAGCTGCGGAAGAGTATACCAGTGGAGCGAGAAGGACGTGCTTGATGTCCGAGGGTCGAGAAGCTGGGAGGAAGGATGCTCGAGGGGCGAAAGGCCAGAGTCGGGTTCGGGTGAGTCTAACTCCGGTTGTCAAGAAATTAGCCAAACAAAATGTCTAATAAAATGTCAACTCTGTTGACTTTGACCAAGTTAAAATTTTGACTTGGACCATATTTGACCAAAATTGTTGGAGAAACATGGAGGCTTGATCGAAGACTTTGACCAACCAACATGTTGGTGCCGGAAGTACCAAATCGAACTTTGTTTTGATAAGTGGCAATGGGTTCATGTTAAGCTGGTATTGTGTACTAATGGATTTGTAGAGTTTGCAGGAATGCCCTAGGTAAGCTAGGCAAGAAGTCTTGACTTGCAGGGTTGAGCACGAAGTCCTGGTCGGGGATCGGGCAACAAAGACTTGGCACGTGAAGCCGAGCACGAAGACTTGGTCCGGGGGACTGAGCACAATACTTTGTCGAGCGGGAATCGCGGACAGGAGTCAAGACGGGTCGAGGTCGAACGTCGTCGAGACTTAGGATTTCGGATGAACAAAAGTCCAACCATAGGTTCCGGGTGACAATAGGTAAACTCTCCTGAAAGGAGTAGGTGAGGAACAGTCGGCGTCAATCCGACTTAGGATTTCGGATGAAACCTGAAAGTCAGGACCAAGACAGCACTGACTGTATTTCATATATTCTTCATTATATATTATTGGATGTTTGGAATTAACTCATGTTGCAGCTGAAAAAGTTGAAGCAGCTTGATTGGGGCGCCTGAATGGTACTCAGGCGCCTGAAAACTGGCAGATAGAGGCTGAACTGGCACAACGGTCAGACTAACGTGGCGCGTGCTGAGTGGAGGATCTACGTCAGCACTCAGGCACCTGAAAGGGACTCAGGCGCCTGACCAGGATAGAGTTTAACTGTGCAGTGGATAAAGTATCCACCCGATTCGCTGTGACTAGGCCGCCTGAATGACCTTTCAGACGCCTGGGTAAGTAGTATAAAAAGGGATCGAGAGCAGCAGTCCAGTACATCAATCACTGTGATTACTTTCTTCTTCTGTGTGCTGCACGACCGAAGTTCAGACAACGCCGAAACGCTGTCCGACTCTCCGAACGAAGACCTGCTCTCACACTTTATGAGTCGGTATTGCTATTAAATTCTTATTGCACACGTTAATTTGTAATTTATAAACTTTGTTACGATTTTTAGTGATGCTCAAAGTAAACGATCAAGGATCATGGGTCTTACAATAGGAGCCGGTCAAGACTCCGATGTAAGTAAAATCAACTCGTGTTATCGATCTGGATTCGTGGTTTATTTCCGCTGCACTATCTCTCTAACTCTTATGCTTATTCTCAAAGCTTTCGCTGTGTACTTTATCGCTTAGTAGTTTAAGTGTTAAATCCGAAGATTTTAACGAAGCGATATTCACCCCCTCTATCTCTCATCTCGATCCTACAATTCTCAATTTTAGTGAAACCACCACTTGATCAGTTTTTGGATTTTTTTTATATTTTTTTTGGTAATTTTATGAAGCTCCCTTCAATTGCATTTTCTTTTATCGCACATTGCTAATCCAAGATAAAAGACTTGGAACATATTGCTGTTTTTATTTTCGCAAGTTCAAGAAATTCTCTCTACTATTCTTATAACATTGCAAGAGGGCTATAGTACTGACCGCCCCTCTCTCTTCTCTAGGGAAGGCTTCGGGTATTGGAAAAGCCGAATGGAAATCCACCTGAAAACTCAAGTGGACATGTGGATAATTATCCAAACCGGATTCGACCTTCAAAGAGACGAGCAAGGGGTGATTCTGAGCTATGAAAATGGGATGCCGCTGCTAAAAAGAAAATTGAAGATGACGCAAAAGTGACACAAACCTCCAGTGCGGACTTACAAAGGAGGAGCTTAATCGCGTCGATCCCTTCAACAGCGCAAAAGAACTTTGGAATAAACTCATAGAACTCAACGAAGGAACCTTCGATACTAAGGTAAGCCGTCGCGATCTCTTGTCGAATTAATTTTATAACCTAAAAATGCAGGACGGAGAAATGACTTTCTAACTACACGCACGAATTCAAGAAATTATGAACGAACTCCACATCATCAGACACACAATCGAGAATAGGGATTTGATCAGGTATACATTAAATTCGTTCCCTAGAAACTCGCTATGGGCATCTATGGTTGATGCCTACAAAGTTTCTAAGGACCTTTCAAAAATAAAATTAGATGAGTTATTTTCTGAATTTGAGTTACACGAGCAGAATAACGGTTCGCTTGTAGAGAAAGGTGTAGCTTTGATTGCAGGAAAAATTAAGAAGAAGACACCAGAGCCGGAACCAGATTCTAAATCGCAATCCGAAGAGGAAGAGTTGTTGGAGCTTGTGAATTGAACGCCGTTTGAAAACTATTCAGAGCTCGGAAAGCCCAAAAGAAGAAGAAAATGGGACAGCCAAAGGACGATCCGGCTGAACCAAAGAACAAGGCGGACCTCACCTGTTATGAGTGTGGAAAGAAGGGGCACTTCAAGTCCGAGTGGCCAAATGTGAAGGATACAAAGAAGCAACGGGGGAAGAAGATGTTGCAGGCTACCTGGGACGAGTCATCTTCGGAATTGGACGAGGACGAACCAACGCACTCCAACTGTTGGTGCAAAGTACATCAGTTATACACAGTCTACCTCTAGTGTTTCGATGTATGACAATATACTAAAGTTAGTAACAATATATGTTTGACCATATAAGGTGTGGTCAAAAACAGAACCTTATGTTTGGTAGGGTAAACCCAAGTTTGATCAATTTGACAATGAGGTTAAGCCAAACAGGATATGATGTTTAGCAGAATGAATAGAACCCAGGGTTGGTCAGTTTGACCAATGGATTCAACCAAATCGGACTTGAGGTTTGGGATTATACTTACCTAAAGATTGGAAGAAGTCGAGTCAGGATCATGATGACTAGCAAAGGAGTGATTTTGGTGGAAGAAACCCTAGTGAGTGAAGCTAGGTGAAAGAAACCCTGGTGAGTGAAGTTGGGTCCTAGCAAGGGAAGCTAGGTGGAAGAAATCCTAGTGAGTGAAGCTAGGTGAACCAAATCCTGGTGAGTGAAGTTGAGTCATAGTGAGTAAAGCTAGGTGGACTAAGTTCAGGTGAATGAAGTTGGGCATTAAGTCTTGGTTCGGGGGACTGAGTACTAAGTCCTGGTCGGGGATCGGGCAACGGAGTCTTAGCCGAGTGAGGATTGCAGACAGAAGTAGAGACGGGTCGAGGTCGGACGTCTCGAGATTCGGGTTCTCGGAGGCTGAGTGAAAGTCTAACCGGAGGTCCCGGTTGGCAAAAGTAACTTCTCCAGTGTGGGGTAGGTAAGGGCACATTTCCCGGGAAAGGGAACATTAGACATCGGTTCGACCTAGAGTTTCGGGTGAAATCCAAAGTCAGAACCAATCATTAAGGCTAAGATTATGTGTGTTTTTGTCTTGTGTTTGTTCTCTTGCAAGTACCTGGAGCTAGAGGCAAGATAGAAGAGCAAACGCAGGAAAAACGACTTGGGAAGTGGCCTTCCTGGGCGCCTGACTTGAATCATCAATGTTATCATCTTCTAGCAATTCAATCTCATGTTTCAATGATTTAATTTCATCTTCTAGCAATTCAACATGTAAATCATCAATGCTATCATCTCTAAATGCCTTCAATTGATCAATTTCTAATTGCAATGCTTTAACCTTCTTCTTTGATTTCTTAAGCATACTAGTTAAACATGCAATTGCTCTATAACACTTTTCAAGCTTGGGAGAAGTTACCTCTTCATCATCCGAAGATGATGAAGCCACGTTTGAGGAGCTTGAAGATTCATCACTGCTTTCCTCTCCAAGAGCCATGAGTGCCACTTGCCTTGTGCTCTTCTCCTCCTTCTCTTCATCGGATGAGCTTGAGGATGACTCATCCCAAGTGGCCTTCAAGGCCTTCTTCTTCTTCTTGGATTTCTCTTCTTTTCTTTTGGATTTCTCTTCCTTCTTCTTCAGTTTCGGACATTCATTCTTGAAATGCCCTTTTCTACCACACTCAAAATAAGATGCATTAGTCTTATCAAGTTTGGATTCACTAGAGTTACCTCTACTCTTGAAATGTCGATTCCTTCGCATCATTGATAAGCACCATTTTATTGATTATTTTAATTGCTAAAATCCATGTTTGACCCATGTTTTTATTGCTTAATTATGATTTTACCCTAGGTTTTGGAACTTTCTCTTATTTTGGACTTAATTGCAAATTTACACAATTTTGGGATTATTTGGCCACTAATTTTATGATATATTTTTGTAGGCAAGAAAGGATCCTGGACCTAGGGCATACTTGGTCAAACTTGAGTCGGATGTGAACCGGATCGAATTATCAAGCCTACGATTAATCCGGGCCGTCCGATTCAAGAGCGGCTAGATCTGAGCCATCCGGGACGATCTGAAGCAATCCGAGCTAGGGTTAGGGTTGATCAAGCTCTATGATCAAGATCTGAAGGTTTCATCCCAATCAGAGCTAAATCAACCGTTGGATCAAGTAAGGGGGGCTCTAGAGCGTCCATTCACAGATAGAGTTGATCTGGACCATCCGTTGCACATCTGGAGGATCCGAGCTACCACAAGGTAGATCCTGACCCCAGATCATCATCATCAAAGTTTGGCTCAAATCAGAGCAAGATCAGCCGTTGGATCTCCTCCGATCAATCTGAGCCGTCCATTGGTTATTACTTAAGGAAAAATCCCAGCCTTCTTCTCGTGGTCGCGTCCTCGCCGTAGCTTCCGCAGTTCTTCTCATTTCTCAGCTGTTCTTCATTTCTATTGCAATTTTCTTCAACAGAGGGCGTGACCACATCGATTTCGATCCTTGATCCAGTTCTAGATCTTTGGGAAGGGTTTTCCGTGAGGATTCCAGCTCAATTTCGGCCAAAAACAGAGATGATTGAGGGTCTCGTCAGATTTGTGAGTTGATTGGCTTGGTCTCGTTTTGTGCCATTTCACATCCATCCGAGCTAGCCTGAGGGTCCTCGGCTGAGCTCAGAACATCTCCAAATCATCATCGCCATACTACATTGCGAGATTGAGTAAATCGATTGCTGTTTTCAGCTTTGAGCCAAGGCCAAGTTGGGTTAAATCGATTCATAGAGGCTGTTTTCCATTGGTTTGTTGAGCTTGCGGGTTCGATGCTCACCCTTGCGTGACGAACAAGGAGTTCTGGAGCTCGGGAAGAGATCGATGTTTAGATTTCCGTAGTTAATTTTCTGTTGTAGCTGTAATTCCATCACTGCTGTAATTTAGTTTCTGTTTTTGTCTCAGAATTAGTTAACTTCGTTTAATGCATTGGTTTCTACTTAATTTAGGTTCAAATCTTCTAGTTAAATAGTTAGGGAGTGATTGGAGTTTAGATTTCAATAGTTAATCTCATTGTTTTAAGCTGTAAGTTTTGATTTCTGAATGTAGTTTCAGTTTCTGAATTTCTTATCAGCTGCTGTAGTTTATTTTTCTAATTCGATTTAGTGTTAATTAGGTTTAATTCTTGCAAGTTAATCAGTAGGTAGCTTGTTTAGTGAACAAGTGTTGTCAATTTCAGTTTCTTTGATGTTTAATTGTTTGCGTGCCCTGTTCAAGTCTTGCGTATCAGTTGGTGTTCCTGTTGCGTACCAATTCCATTGTGTAAGCTTTCATTTCTGCACTTAGTGAAGCTATAATTTCTGCAGTTTGTTTTTGCACTTCGTTTAGTGATAATTTCTGCAGTTTGTTCAGTTTTTTTTGTTGCGTGTCAAGATTTCAAAGCTTGCCCTGTCTTAAATTTCTGCGCATCACTTTATATCTGCATCTCTAGTTCATTTCTGCAAATCTGAATATTAGCCTCTGAATGTTTCCATCAAGGGAGCTTTAGATCTTCTAAACCTTTTTCTGAACCTTACATTTGTGCAGTTAATTCCAGCTTTTGAACTGAATTGAGCATATCGTTCATTTCGGAATTTTTCTTTGCTTTCAATACTGCTGAAATTCTGCTTAAGTTTCGATTACCTTCACTCATTTTTGTTTAGCACTTTTCGAATAGGTTGTCTTCCAAGTTGTATCAACCAAATTAAATTCTGAAAAAAATCAAGTCATAGATTCTGCATTTGATCTATTTCTCACTTGCAATTCAATTCTGCACACCAAAATTCTGCACTCATAATTTCTGAAATTCCTGCATCCAAAATCTACACGTAATTTCTGTTTTCAATGTCTGCAATGGGATTAGACTGATTCCTGATTCATGTGTATCAAAGCCTGCATTTTGCTATCTGAATTTCTGAAAGTTAACTGCAATTTCTGAAAAACTGCAATTTCTGCAGTTTGTGTGCCAAGTTGTCTGATTTTTCACTTATTCCTGATTTCCTCCATTCATTTACACATGGAACTTCTCTAATAGATATGTTTTTCAAACTGATTTGATCAGCAATCATTCCTACCCTGGATTCCAATTTTTGGCAAATCAGTTCATGCAATTTTGGTGGCAAGTTAACTCAAATTCTGCATGTTATACTAAGTAATTTCAGCATTGAAATGTATCAAGTTTAAACATACTTTTTAGTATGTTATTGAGCTTGAAAACAGATTGCTTTAACTCCAACTTGAATCTGAATTTCAAGTTTTAATTCTGCATTACATTTCTAGTTGAAGGCATTTGGTATCAAATGAGTTTCAGAATTGATTTTGTATTGGATTGTTTTTAGATTGCTTGAATTGTGCTTTATTGCTTAGCAATTGTTTTGCCTTGAATCAGATTTGCTCCCCAGATTAGGGTAAGTTGCAAATAAGCTCCAAATTGTTTGAGTCCTTTTGGTTGAATGATAACTTGCTATCCCTTGTTCAGATCCATGGTTGAGTTTTCCTTTATTTTCATTGTGATTCCATTTCTATTTAGAACCCAAATCTTTATTTGAAACCCGAAATTCACAAACGACACCTAAATACAAGCGCGAATCAAACAACGTCAACTGTCCCGAGAAAAATACGACCTGTGGCCCCTATATTACATTTTCATACTTTTGATTGTAAAAAGAGTTTCCAGTTATTCATTTATAAATTCTAAATTTGAGGCCCACATTCGTGACACATAGTTTGGGCTCGTCAATCATCCTTCGCACGAAGTTCGCCATTTCGGATGAAGAGGAGCCGCTGCCATCTTCTTCGGAATAGGACTCGGATTCGGAAGAGGATGAAGACGAAGAGACCTCCTTCTCCTTCTTCTTCTCCTTCTTCTTCTTGTTTGACTGGTCACCTGCAACTAAGGCAATTCCCTTCTCCTTGGGGCATTTGTTAGCCATTTCATGCAATTTCATCTCACAAAATAAATCATCTAACTTTACAATGGAAAGATCCTTGAAACTTTGTAGGCATCCACCATGGATGACCACAAAGCATTCCTTGGAAAGACTTTCTGTTGGGACCGGGTGCATGTTGATATGGATACGGGTTCGTAATTAAAAAAAATAATTACGTGCAGCGGAAGAATTAGCATAAATAATTTCTCAAATTATTTTAACCATGTATCTAGCATGCAACCTTATGATGTGTGGACATGATCATAAATTAAAATTTTGCAGAAAGTAAACTAATTTACTCAATACCTCGCGTAACTCGAAGTAAGGGACGAGATCCAACCGTAGCGTCCCTTGGAAGCTCCGCCTCTATTCGCGTCCACGCCGAGTTCTTTTCGGGATGACTTCGCAAAGCCACGAGTTTCGTGCCGACAAGAACTACTAGATTCTCCAAAAGCACGACAAGAGTAACAAGAGAGAGATGGAAAACTAACCACCAAAAGTAAAACGGAATCAAGATTCCGGGAGGAAGGAAGGAGTCGCGCCCCGCTTCTTCTTCTTCTTCGGCCTCTTCTTGGTGGTGGCTCACGGCAAGGGAAGGGAGGGCAGCCGGCCCTAGGAGAGGGAGAGGGTAGCCGGCCCTAGAGAGAGAGGGAGAAAAGGAGAGGAAGAGAGGCTAGGCAAGAATCCTTGATCTCTTGAATTGATTTCCAAGCCTTGCCTTTGCACCTTTATATAGTAGCCTCTTTATCGCCAAGTCTCCTTTTTAACGGAATAAATTTTTTATAAGAAATTTATCTTATAAATTTTTCTATGAATTATTCCGTTATGCCAAGTTTTTATTATAACTTAATTTATAATAAAAATAACCATGTCTCCCCTTTTATTATGAAATAATTTTTACAAGAAATTTATCTTATAAATTTCTTATGAATTATTCCGTTATGCCAAGTTTTTATTATAACTTAATTTATAATAAAAATAACCATGTCTCCCCTTTTATTATGAAATAATTTTTACAAGAAATTTATCTTATAAATTTCTTATGAATTATTCCGTTATGCCAAGTTTTTATTATAACTTAATTTATAATAAAAACAACCATGTCTCCCCTTTTATTATAGAATAAATTTTACAAGAAATTTATCTTATAAATTTTTCTTATCATGGAAAAATCAATTCATAATTGATTTTATAAAATAAAATAAACCAATCCATGGTTCATTTTAATTTCCATAAAACGAATAAATTTCTATAAATTTCTTTATCATGGTAAATCAATCCATTATTGATTTTATAAAATAAAATAAATCAATCCAAGGTTTATTTTAATTTCCATGAAAATAAATCTCTTTATATAAATTTCTTTATATAAATTTCTTTATCCATAATTTTATAAAACAAACCACGCGCGGTTTATTTTATAATTTGAACCAAACAATTTGGTTCTCCCTCTTATTGTGGCCGGCCAAACCAAAGAGGGCAGGGACCCTCTTTGGCCGGCCAAACCAATGCCGTAACCGTACGAATTAAACTCATTTAATTCGTCCAATAAGTCTTCAAAAGACTTAGTCATTTTATGCTTCCGATGCGTCTATGATAAATTCAGATTCGACTTATCTCTTTTGATCGGAAAATCTAATTTTCAACTCGTTTTAAATCCCTCGGATTACTCGTAGTGCGTGTGACTAAATAGGCTTTCGATTTATGTTGGCCGTCTATAATTCATCAATTATAGAACGTGATCGGCACCTAGTAGTACATCATGATCCCCAATTAATCGAAAGATCAACGGTTGACCTCAGAAATTATTCTAAAACCCTTCAGCAGCTCTAATGAATCGTGCCTCATTCCCTTCACCATCTTATACCCACTTGGTTCAGGACATGGTCTATATGTGTCAATCCCCACTAGGCTGACTACGTCACACCTAGCCCAAGTAATGTCTTTCTCGTCCAATGGATTCTAATTACTCTCATGTATTTCATAGACTCATACTCTGAACATGTCATGCTCTGGCCAGAGGCTTTGAGTAACAATCCGACGATAGGCCTTGGGTATACATCCCCTCGCAAGGAGTGGTGAATCCTTTGTATGCTGTTCAAACATCTTCGGGCACTTCGGCTTATACCCAACCATCCTGGGTCCACACCTCCTTGGAGATGTTTGCTTAAGATGTTAAAGTATAAGTCTCCATGACCAAGATGACTTGAACACCGCAAGTCAAAGGAACATCGCACTTAAGCTGCAGTAAGAACTTCACTGACATGTCTATATGTAGACTACCATGTGAAGTTTTACAGTCAGTCACTCCATTGAACTAGTTCCCTTAACTAGCATTCATGTTTATCTCCGGACATTCCAATGTCACCAGCCAGTGAGAATCAGCTGATTAGAGAATAACTCATACTAGTCTCAACAGAATTGATAGCGTCCTTATTTATCAATTCATCGACTAGGGACAATTTCAATACTTCACAATTGCACATGTAGAGATAATCACTAGTTGTGAATTCATCACAAATTCTCTCATGCTGTGAATTGTATTGCGGACATTCAGTAAATGAGTTTAAGATCTTAATCAAATACATGAACATGTTTACTCAAATAGTGAATATTCATTTATTAAAGTAAATGATTACAATCATAAGGCGATTGTCTTAGGACACTTCTCTCATATTACTAACAAACTCCCACTTGGCCTAATGTCAATCGCTACGGTATCCAATACCACAGGCTCTAACATGACCCTCAAACTTGCTTTGAGGCAAGACCTTAGTTAAAGGATCCGCTAAATTCCTTTCAGTGGGAATTTTCTCAATTTGTATATCATTCCTACTTATAATCTCTCTGATCAGATGATAGCGGCGAAGCACATGTTTGGATCATTGATGAGACCTTGGTTCCTTTGCTTGTGCAATAGCTCCATTGTTGTCGCAATAAATCGGTATTGCTTCATCAATGGTTGGAACCACACCAAGTTCTGAGACGAACTTCTTGATCCAGACTGCTTCCGTGGTAGAATCCGCTACGGTGTCTTGTTTGGAACTCTTTCAACTTATTGCGCCTCCATTCAAAGTAAATACGTATCCAGACTGAGATTTGGAGTTATCCTTATCTGTCTGGAAACTGACATCTTTATACCCACGTATTACCATATCTCCTTCTCCATATATTAGGAACACATCTTTAGTTCTTCTTAAGTACTTAAGGATTGTCTTAACAGCCGCCCAATTATCCATTTCTGGATCTGACTGGTATCTGCTTGTGACGCTCAGAGCATATGATACATCGGGCCTAGTACATAACATAGCATACATGATAGATCTTATCGCGGATGCATAAGGAATCTTATTCATGCAAATTCTCTCGTCTTCTGTGCGTGGACACAAAGACTTTGAAAGGTTGATCCTATGCCTGATGGGAAGGTAACCTTTTTTGGATTCCGACATGCTAAACCTTTTTAGCACTCGGTCTATATATGTAGACTGCGAAAGACCAAGCAACCGTTTTGATCTATCTCTATTGATTCTGATCCCAAGGATATAGGTTGCTTCTCCCAAGTCTTTCATGGAGAAAGTTTTGGACAACCAAATTTTAACTGTCTGTAAGACTGATATATCGTTTCCTATAAGCAATATGTCATCGACATATAATACTAGGAATACAACTGCACTCCCACTAACCTTCTTATACACATAAGGTTCGTCAGGATTTTGTGAGAAATCAAACTCTTTGATTGTCTCATCAAAACGGATGTTCCAGCTTTTGGATGCTTGCTTCAGTCCATATATGGATCGCCGAAGCTTGCATATTTTGGTTTTATCAACCGATGTGAAACCTTCAGGTTGTATTATGTATACATCCTCAAGCAGGTTTCCATTAAGGAAAGCTGTTTTCACATCCATTTGTCATATCTCATAATCATAATGAGCTGCTATGTCCAGGAGCATCCGAATGGATTTAAACATAGCTACTGGCGAATAGGTTTTGTTATAATCAATTCCTTGTTTCTGACGATATCCTTTCGCCACTAATCTAGCCTTAAAGGTAACAACATTACCTTCCATGTCGGTTTTCTTCTTGAAAACCCACTTGTACCCTATGGGCTTAATCCCTTCAGGTGGGTTAACCAAGTCCCATACTTGATTTTCGTACATGGAATCCATTTCCGACTTCATGGCTTCAAGTCATTTGTCCCTTTCTGAACTTTTCAGAACATCTTCATAACTGATAGGTTCGTCATCGCTTATGAGTAACATGTCGTTCAATTCCCTTATGAGAAATCCGTATCTCTCTGGAATATTGCATGTCCTATCAGATCTACGAAGAGGTGGTGTTGTTTTAGGTTCAACTGATAGCTCATCATTATGAGTTATTGGTTGTGGGTCTAGACTAGGTGTCTCTGTAATGTCTATTGGAGTTTCTTGAACTTCATCAAGTTCAATGCCACTCCCACTGTTTTCTTGTAAAAGAAATTCTTTTTCCAGAAATACAGCATGCCTTGAAACAAACACCTTTTGTTCCAAGGGATGATAGAATTGGTAACCCTTCGTTTCCTTAGGGTATCCAATAAATAGACATTTATCAGACTTAGCATCCAATTTGTCTGATACAGTCCGCTTCACATAAGCGGGACAACCCCATATCTTAAGGTGAGTTAAGTGAGGTTTCTTACTATTCCATGTCTCATATGGAGTAGTAGAGACTACCTTGGTCGGGACTCTGTTTAGCAAGTAAACAGCTGTCTTTAGTGCATAGCCCCAAAAGGATTTTGGAAGAGTTGCATGATTCATCATCGACCTAACCATGTCCATCAAGGTTCGGTTGCGCCTCTCAGATACACCATTATGCTGTGGTGTATATGGCGGAGTCCATTGGGACAATATCCCATTGTCCCTAAGATAATCTTGAAACTCTTGACTTAAGTATTCATCTCCCCGATCGGATCGAAGTATCTTAATACTTTTGCCAAGCTGTTTCTCTACTTCATTTCTGAACTCTTTGAATTTCTCAAAAGCTTCAGATTTGTGTTTCATCATGAACATATATCCGAATCGTGAGTGATTATCGATAAAGGTAATGAAGTAGCTATAGCCTCCTTGTGCAAGAGTTGACATTGGTCCACATACATCAGTATGTATTAAACCAAGCAATTTTCCCACTGGATTACCTTTTCCGAAAAAGGGTAATTTGACCATCTTGCCTTTTAAGCATGATTCACATGTATCAAATGAACCGGGTTCAAATGATTCCAAAATTCCACATCGGTATAATTTGGTCATGCGTTTCTTACTTACATGGCTAAGACGACAATGCCACGTGTAGGAGTCTATTCGATTATCTATTCGAGCACGTTTGTTGCTAACTTCGATATTGAAAATGTCACCAGATAAATCTAACGTGTAGATACCATTGCACAAAGTTCCATTCCCATAAAGAACGCCATTTAAAGTTATGTAACAACAATTGTTACTAAAAGTTAAATGATAACCCTTTTCATTCAAACATGAATTAGATACAATGTTCTTTATTAACGAAGGAACGAAATAACAATTATCCAATTCTAAGACAAGTCCAGTAGGGAGCTTTAGCAAATATGTTCCGATGGAAATAGCAGCAATCTTTGCTCTATTTCCAACTCGCAAATTCGCTTCTCCCTTGACGAGTCTTCTTCTATTCCTTAGCCCCTGTATGTCATTACATATATGTGAGCTACACCCAGTATCAAGTACCCAGGTATTTGAGGAAATAGAGTGACATTCAATAACGAAGATACTTGAAGAGGATGGGGCATCGAATGTCTTCTTCTTCAAGGACTCAAGATAAACTTTGCAGTTTCTTCGCCAGTGACCCTCTTTGCCACAGTGATGGCAAGTGCCTTTTGGGGTCTTTTCAGTCTTTTTGGCCTTTTTCTTTTTTCCCTTATTCTGTTCTTTGGCCTTCCTCTTAGAACCTTTCTTCGAGGAACCAACTAACAATACCGTCTTCTGATCCTGCTTCACAGAAGGCTCTACAGTCTTCAGCAGGTTGAGCAACTCAGGAAACTGGTCTGGAGTTGCATCTTCAGGAGGACGGTTAGGAAGTTGTTCTTCAAGGACATAAGCAAGCTTCTCTGCCTTGAGGACTATCCTCAGGTTTCGAAGCCAGTCCATGAAGTTTGGCCCAGTCAGTTTATTGGTGTCCAAAATGGAACACAAATTCAGAGAAGACATGATCGAGTGATTATCCTAGAAATACAAATTGAGCTTATGTGAGAAGAATGATAAAGAATGCATCAACATACATTAATTAAATCCTATTTATTTTTCGAATTGAATAACCCTTTTTATCAATTCGGTAGATCGTAGGAGCATCTCCAAATAGGTTGATATCCAACCATAGATAAGAACAACCATGGCTGTGGCCATCAAGTTATTCTTAGCTATGAAGGTAGGTAATTATACCGATTGCATATCACATATATGTAACTACCACTTTATGCTATCAACTAATTGAATGTTTGCATAAATCATTGGGTTGTTAACTCATTAACAAGTATGCAACAATATACATAGCACCCAACTGCACCTCTCTTTACATCGACCTTGGCTGTGGCACAACAAATCGATGCTCCAAGCTTAATGCTGACCCATTAATCAAGAAATAGTTTTAATATGGTTGGAGCTCATTCAACCGTTTAGTCAGGCTTGGATGTGTCCAACAACCAAAACTAAGGATTGACCTCTGACTCCAACTATATTATTCATAAACTAATTCCATGGTTTGAACATGTTGAGGTTCAAGCCGGGCATGGATGTGTCCATCAACCCAAACGAGAAACAAAACTCCGGTTCTAACCATATTAATGGAAGGTGCTAGCCTTAATATTTTGTAAGAGGTTTTGGGTTTCATCCTTTCTTTTCTAAGCACATTCATG
The DNA here is from genome assembly GCA_024364735.1 of Boesenbergia rotunda. NCBI lineage: Eukaryota > Viridiplantae > Streptophyta > Magnoliopsida > Zingiberales > Zingiberaceae > Boesenbergia > Boesenbergia rotunda. The sequence goes on along the minus strand of JAGFNQ010005033.1, from coordinate 257,730 downwards.
ACATATAATTATGTCATGACTAACGATTTCCTTAAAAAAGTATGTATGTGACTTAATTTATCAAGTCTCATTAACTGGACTAGGAACCGAATTTCCTAATCCCGATTTCATACTTTATTCAAGGAATTGTTTTGGGAAATAATTTCCTAAATTGTCATAATCAATTTCGGAAATAATATGTTTAAGACTTTGATTTCTCTAAATCAAATCTTATTAAATTAAGAGACAATTCTCTTAATTCAACCACATATTATTTTCATGAAAATCTCATTTAAGAAAACTCTATAGGAAACCATTTTCCTAATTAATTTTGGAGACAACAATATGTAAGAGCATCACCTCTTAAATCAAATAAGGAAATTATCCTAAATTTCCAAGATTTAATCACATATTTTATTTATGGATTAATTAATTACAACAAATTATTTTCTAAGGGTGGCTCCCGAGGCTCAGATACTCCAAAGAAAAGAAATTTGTCGTAAATCCAATTTGGTCCGCTCCCCGAGGCGTAACCAAATTAAACATGACAATTTTATTCAAAATGGGAAATTAAATTACAACAGCTAACTTTAAATTGGACGGCTCCCCGAGGCTCAATCCAAAATAAAGAATTTTGTTAATAATTTAAAACTAATTCGAATTTAATTGTCAATTAATGATCCATAAATTTGTCTAGACTTTCTTGAAAGAAAGTGCCCAAAATTGCGAGATTTCATAATAGGTTTTCAGAATAATTGTAAGTTTCTGGTACAAAGAAAACTTACATATTTCCAAAATTGGAAAATTTCTAAAATAGGAAATTTCCAAAATTGAAAAGTTTACAAAGATGGGAAGTTTTCACAATTATCATAAAATTTCAGAAACTAGGATATTTCAAGAGTTTGCGAAATTTCATTAGGATTTCCAAACTTTAAAATTCCTAAATCTAAAATTTATCATAATTGGAAAGTTTCCATAATTGGAAAATTTTCCAAAATTGAGATCATGACAAAGTTTTCCGCAAAACAATTATATGATTATGTCGAATACTAACCGGCTCTGATACCACTGTTGGGACCGGGTGCATGTTGACATGGATACGGGTTCGTAATTAAAAAAAAATAATTACGTGCAGCGGAAGAATTAGCATAAATAATTTCTCAAATTATTTTAACCACGTATCTAGCATGCAACCTTATGATGTGTGGACATGATCATAAATTAAAATTTTGCAGAAAGTAAACTAATTTACTCAATACCTCGCGTAACTCGAAGTAAGGGACGAGATCCAACCGTAGCGTCCCTTGGAAGCTCCGCCTCTATTCGCGTCCACGCCGAGTTCTCTTCGGGATGACTTCGCAAAGCCACAAGTTTCGTGCCGACATGAACTACTAGATTCTCCAAAGGCACGACAAGAGTAACAAGAGAGAGATGGAAAACTAACCACCAAAAGAAAAAGGAATCAAGATTCCGGGAGGAAGGAAGGAGTCGCGCCCCGCTTCTTCTTCTTCTTCGGCCTCTTCTTGGTGGTGGCTCACGGCAAGGGAAGGAGGGCAGCCGGCCCTAGGAGTGGGAGAGGGTAGCCGACCCTAGAGAGAGAGGGAGAAAGGAGAGGAAGAGAGGCTAGGCAAGAATCCTTGATCTCTTGAATTGATTTCCAAGCCTTGCCTTTGCACCTTTATATAGTAGCCTCTTTATCGCCAAGTCTCCTTTTTAACGGAATAAATTTTTCATAAGAAATTTATCTTATAAATTTTTCTATGAATTATTCCGTTATGCCAAGTTTTTATTATAACTTAATTTATAATAAAAATAACCATGTCTCCCCTTTTATTATGGAATAAATTTTACAAGAAATTTATCTTATAAATTTCTTATGAATTATTCCGTTATGCCAAGTTTTTATTATAACTTAATTTATAATAAAAATAACCATGTCTCCCCTTTTATTATGGAATAAATTTTACAAGAAATTTATCTTATAAATTTTTCTTATCATGGAAAAATCAATTCATAATTGATTTTATAAAATAAAATAAACCAATCCATGGTTCATTTTAATTTCCATAAAAAGAATAAATTTCTATAAATTTCTTTATCATGGTAAATCAATCCATTATTGATTTTATAAAATAAAATAAACCAATCCAAGGTTTATTTTAATTTTCATGAAAATAAATCTCTTTATATAAATTTCTTTATATAAATTTCTTTATCCATAATTTTATAAAACAAACCACGCGCGGTTTATTTTATAATTTGAACCAAACAATTTGGTTCTCCCTCTTATTGTTGTCGGCCAAACCAAAGAGGGTGGGGACCCTCTTTGGCCGGCCAAACCAATGTCGTAACCGTACGAATTAAACTCATTTAATTCGTCCAATAAGTCTTCAAAAGACTTAGTCATTTTATGCTTCCGATGCGTCTCTGATAAATTCAGATTCGACTTATCTCTCTTGATCGGAAAATCTAATTTTCAACTCGTCTTAAATCCCTCGGATTACTCGTAGTGCGTGTGACTAAATAGGCTTTCGATTTATGTTGGCCGTCTATAATTCATCAATTATAGAACGATCATGAGTGACACCTAGTAGTACATCATGATCCCCAATTAATCGAAAGATCAACGGTTGACCTCAGAAATTATTCTAAAACCCTTCAGCAGCTCTAATGAATCGTGCCTCATTCCCTTCACCATCTTATACCCACTTGGTTCAGGACATGGTTTATATGTGTCAGTCCCCACTAGGCTGACTACGTCACACCTAGCCCAAGTAATGTCTTTCTCGTCCAATGGATTCTAATTACTCTCATGTATTTCAGAGACTCATACTCTGAACATGTCATGCTCTGGCCAGTGGCTTTGAGTAACAATCCGACGATAGACCTTGGGTATACATCCCCTCGCAAGGAGTGGTGAATCCTTTGTAGGCTGTTCAAACATCTTCGGGCACTTCGGCTTATACCCAACCATCCTGGGTCCACACCTCCTTGGAGATGCTTGCTTAAGATGTTAAAGTATAAGTCTCCATGACCAAGATGACTTGAACACCGCTAGTCAAAGGAACATCGCACTTAAGCTGCAGTAAGAACTTCACTGACATGTCTATATGTAGACTACCATGTGAAGTTTTACAGTCAGTCACTCCAATAAACTAGTTCCCTTAACTAGCATTCATGTTTATCTCCGGACATTCCAATGTCACCAGCCAGTGAGAATCAGCTGATTAGAGAATAACCCATGCTAGTCTCAACAGAATT
>JAGFNQ010005033.1:120448-248074 GCA_024364735.1 Boesenbergia rotunda | reverse complement strand
AAAACTACAATAAGAATGTTAGAAAAAGCAAGTTAGTTAAGCAGTGAAGCATTGGACTTACATGCGTAGCGTCCTGAATGAATTGGTCGGCCAATCGGATTGGGGGTCTGGAAGTCCCCTCCCTCATACCCTGCTCCCAGCAGTCCGCCAGTTCCCCATAAAGGGTAAGCCGCTGCTGGACTTCGAAGGGGGCCACTGGGTCGACCGAGGGGAGGTATACGCCATAGCCACCCGTCTGTGAACGCTGTCCCCCCGAGCGCGACGAACCCGGTGCGTCAGCTGACCGGCTCGCTCTAGCCGGGCTGGCAGCTGCCTCTGCGTGCTGGGAGCGAGAGCCCGACGCAGAAGTCCTCGGGCGCCTCTGCAAAGGTTGCGGGTCAGGAGAATCAGAAGAGGATAGGTCCACCTCCGCCGGTTCCTCAATACGGATAGAAGCACTGGCCTTCCGCTTGGAAGGCAGGGACTTCTGCAGGGAAGGCCGAGCCTTCTGCTTGCCGGAGGATCTTGCAGGGGCAGGTGATTTCGATGAGCCGACCGGCTCCACAGAACCGGTCGCCTGATAAGCACCATTTTATTGATTATTTTAATTGCTAAAATCCATGTTTGACCCATGTTTTTATTTCTTAATTGTGATTTTACCCTAGGTTTTAGGATTTCCTCTTATTTTGGACTTAATTGCAAAATTACATATTTTTGGATTATTTGGCCACTAATTTTCTGATATATTTTTGTAGGCATGAAAGAATCCTGGACCTAGGGCATACTGGGTCAAACCTGAGTCGGATGTGAACCGGATCGAATTATCAAGCCTACGATTAATCCGGGCCGTCCGATTCAAGAGCGGCTAGATCTGAGCCATCCGGGACGATCTGAAGCAATCCGAGCTAGGGTTAGGGTTGATCAAGCTCTATGATCAAGATCTGAAGGTTTCATCCCAATCAGAGCTAAATCAACCGTTGGATCAAGCAAGGAGGGCTCTAGAGCGTCCATTCACAGATAGAGTTGATCTGGACCATCCGTTGCATATCTGGAGGATCCGAGCTACCACGAGGCAGATCCTGACCCCAGATCATCATCATAAAAGTTTGGCTCAAATCAGACCAAGATCTACCGTTGGATCTCCTCCGATCAATCTGAGCCGTCCATTGGTTATTACTTAAGGAAAAATCCCAGCCTTCTTCTCGTTGTCGCGTCCTCGCCGTAGCTTCCGCAGTTCTTCGCATTTCTCCGCTGTTCTTCATTTCTATTGCAATTTTCTTCAACAGAGGGCGTGACCACATCGATTTCGATCCTTGATCCAGTTCTAGATCATTGGGAAGGGTTCTCCGTGAGGATTCCAGCTCAATTTCGGCCAAAAACAGAGAAGATTGAGGGTCTCGTCAGATTTGTGAGTTGATTGGCTTGGTCTCGTTTTGTGCCATTTCACATCCATCCGAGCTAGCCTGAGGGTCCTCGGCTGAGCTCAGAACATCCCCAAATCATCATCGCCATACTACATTGCGAGATTGAGTTAATCGATTGCTGTTTTCAGCTTTGAGCCAAGTTGGGTTAAATCGATTCATAGAGGCTGTTTTCCATTGGTTTGTTGAGCTTGCGGGTTCGAGGTTCACCCTTGCGTGACGAACAAGGAGTTCTGGAGCTCGGGAAGAGATCGATGTTTAGATTTCCGTAGTTAATTTTCTGTTGTAGCTGTAATTCCATCACTGCTGTAATTTAGTTTCTGTTTTTGTCTCAGAATTAGTTAACTTCGTTTAATGCATTGGTTTCTGCTTAATTTAGGTTCAAATCTTCTAGTTAAATAGTTAGGGAGTGATTGGAGTTTAGATTTCAATAGTTAATTTCATTGTTTTAAGCTGTAAGTTTTGATTTCTGAATGTAGTTTCAGTTTCTGAATTTCTTATCAGCTGCTGTATGTTTATTTTTCTAATTCGATTTAGTGTTAATTAGGTTTAATTCTTGCAAGTTAATCAGTAGGTAGATTGTTTAGTGAACAAGTGTTGTCAATTTCAGTTTCTTTGATGTTTAATTGTTTGCGTGCCCTGTTCAAGTCTTGCGTATCAGTTGGTGTTCCTGTTGCGTACCAATTCCATTGTGTAAGCTTTCATTTCTGCACTTAGTGAAGCTATAATTTCTGCAGTTTGTTTTTGCACTTCGTTTAGTGATAATTTCTGCAGTTTGTTCAGTTTTTTTGTTGCGTGTCAAGATTTCAAAGCTTGCCCTGTCTTAATTCATCTGCGCATCAACTCTTCATCAGATTACTGAATTTCTGCAATCTGAATTCCTGCCCTTTTCATACCTGCAATTCGATCCAGTTTCTGCATTTTAATTTCTGGATTTTACTTCAGCTTGCGTCTGTTGATTTTGCAACCAATTCAGGAGCTGAAATTCTGCAATTCTTTCTTGTTTACCCAAGCATAAATTCTGCATCCAGATTTATGGAATTCTGCACACTTAAGTTTATCCTTCTGAAGCTGGTTTTGAGCAATTATCCACAGCTGAGTTGATAGATTTTGAATCCAATTTGAGCTGCAATACATTTCTGCATCTCTGAATTCCCATGCCTTCTATTTTCAATTTCAATCCTGCACATCAGTCCTGCCATTCAAGTTTCCTGAATTCTTCAGCTTCTTATTTCTGAAATGCCAATTGTATTACAGCAGTTGCTGGTCTGACCTTGCATCAAGTTGTGTTGCTACATTTCTGCTTCAAGATTCTGCAATTATTTCTGTAATGGATCTGTTTTGATTGATCAGCCTCTTATTTCGAATTTCTTCATTAATTTCTGCAATTCTCTTCACTAACAGCTGTGTTTTCCTAAACTAAGTTGATAAGTCCATTTCCTTCACTTAATATCAGATTTCTATATTGGCACATCAGCTCTCTCATTTCGGTATCAAGGCTGCCAAATTGATTGCACTTTGTATCAAGTAGGGTTTCAACTTTGGATTTGCATTGGACTGTTTTGGACTTTTTGCATTTGGTTTGTCTTGAGTTTGGTTTTGAAATCAAGTCTTTGTATTGGTTGCAAGGGAAAGACAGCTGCTGTGTGCTTTATTGTTTAGGATTTGTGTTGCAATTTAAAAATCAGATTCATCTACTAAAAATTGCTTAAGTGCTTTAGATGAATAAGTGGTCCTTTTGGTTGAATGATAACTTGCTATCACTTGTCAAGTTCCATGGTTGAGTTTTTCTTCATTTTCATTGTGATTGTGTTTCCAATTGTAACCCAAAAACCCAGATTTTATTTGAAACCCGAAAAACACAAACGACACCTAAATACAAGCGCGAATCAAACAAACCTTCAACTAGCCCTGAGAAAAATACGACCTGTGGCCCCTATATTACATTTTCATACTTTTGAGTTGTAAAAGGGTTTCCAGCTTTCATTTATAAATTCTAAATTTGAGGCCCACATTCGTGACACATAATTTGGGCACGTCATCGCCGCTGGTTGGGCAGAAGGAGCCGGAGAGGCGGGCTCCGCGCTCTCAGGAATCGGAGGTTGGTCGGGCAGACCGGCCTGGCGCAGACGCAGTTGTTCGGCCGCCCGGGCGTTTGCTTCTTCGTCTGCCATGCCCAGGGCCGCATCGAGGGCCGCTTCCCACATCATCTTGGCTGCAAAATCAGAAGGTATTGAGTTAGGGAGAAAGAAGTACGAAACAAAAATTTGACTTACAGAAAGTGTCGGGCAGGGCGGCAGGCACTCGGCTTAGCCCAAATATATACAAGACGGCGTCGTTAAGAAGTTTCATGCCGTCGAAGCGGAGGCCCCCGAGTCGAGAAACAACAATTAAAAATAAGGGGTCGGACTTAAAATTTCTTAAGGGAGTTATAGGGGGCATGTCTTCAATCCATCCGATCGGGAACCCAGGGCTGGTCGGAGGGCTTATGAAGAAAAAATGGGTTTTCCACCCCTTATTCGAGGAGGGAATATTCTCCACTATGGATAATTTGGCCCGGGCTTGGAGAAAGAAATTCCCGGCCTCCTGTTTCTTCGGATAATAAAAGAAATAAAGAACCTCCGGTCGGAGGGGGACTCGGTAAAGGGTAAAGAGAACTATTAGGTTACATAGTATACGAACGACATTGAGAGAAAGCTGGAAGATAGGCACATGGAAAAAGTTACAGAACTCTACAATAAAGGGATGAAGAGGGTAGCGCAGGCCAGACGTATGTTGGTCTCGGAAGACAACAAAGTGGCCTGCCGGAGGCTTGTGGGGCCGGTCGGCCAAAGTCGGAACCGCAATGCGGTAGTCTTTTGGAATATCGTAAGCTAATCGGAGGTCGGAAATGGTCTCGTCGGTAAGGGTAGACTCGACGGAGGTATACCACAGAGAAGCAGCCATGGAGCAGAAAGAAAGGAAGAAAGGGGAGAATCTGACCGCAGGTAGCATCGAAAAGAGTTAAAAAACCGGCGGCGAAGCGTGAAAACGACAGCGATGAGCGAAAACGACGGCGAGGAGCGAGAAGCGGTGAGCTAGAGAGAGAGCGGCGAAAGCAAATAAGGGTTTCACCGACCCCGAAGGCCTATTTATAGGAAGGCTGGAAGGCGGGCGACCGTCCGATGACGATCCACGTGGACGGCGATCGCCTCATCCGGGCCGTTGAGGCATCCCATGCTCAGCCTCGAAAAGACGCACTGCAGGCGCTGACGTCGCCTGCAGCGGCGACATGGCGTCGCCGCCCGGTCGGCCAGCCAGAAGCTGCCACGTGGCAGAGAGAATGGCGAGCCTTAATGGCCATTAAAAGTTTATAATCATTGGGGTAATTCGTATCCCGGCCGGCCAACCAGCGCGCGCCACGTGGCCCGGCTAATTAAAGCGGAAATGAGGCAGTTAAGGAGCCGATCATCTCGAGCGCAGAGCGTCGCTTCGATCGTCGCAGGATGTCGCATCCCCATTAATTGACTGATTCAGGAGATCATTAGGAAATCTCCTAGGGGCACGCGGCGCTCCGCGTTTCTTGCAACCCAAGGCAAATGGTCGCCCGACCAACCGTACCCTACACCGCCTATAAATTGCGGACGCGTGGCGAAGCACGCTCCCTTCAGTCGGGAATAGTTATTCTGCTTACGCAGGACAATGTACGAGGGCATGGCAGCCCACGTTCCTCCCGGACAAAATTTTTATCTGCTCAGAATTCTTCTTCGTGTCAGTGATTAGTCGGGAATGCGTGGCGGCCCACGCTCCCCTATTACTCCTCGTCCGATCGGACGTCTTCACTAAACAAGATGGCGCGTGGCGACTCACGTCCCTCTTGATCAACAATCTTATTCCACCCAGGCGGCTCGCGTAATACACCGCACACGGATGCGTGGCTACCCACGTTCCGGTCGGAGGCAAGGACCTTATCAACATCAGCTGTTGAGCATCATGTTAAGCCGGCCGGATATTAAACGGGCAAAAGTAGCTCGGCCGCAAAATGGTTGTACACAAACAGTCCAGTCAGTCGGACTGATCGCCTCCTTCGACTAGACTCGAGGGGAAGGCTATTGATCCTGCCCTATCTTTGGCACCGTACGGACAGCCAACGTGGCAAACGGCCTGGCCAGTTTCAGGGTCCACGTCATTGTACGGGTAGCCAGCTTGACAAACACCCTAGCCGATCCCAGGGTCTCTGCCGGCCGGTCGGACTCAAGGCGACCGGTCAGAATAAATGCAGCGGTTCATCCGGCCGGTCATACCCGGCCTGCCATCATAAGGTTATTATACCTCGTTTATCAGGGCACTTCCGCCCGGTTTCTACGCCCTCTTTCCCGGGTACTGCCGCCCGACCACATAAGGGCTACACGCCTAATCGTCCGGGTGCATCCGCCCGGCAACCCTTCATATACATAGTCCCCCAGGCTTGCACGCCCGGCGCCCACTCGGGCACTCTCTCCCGGAACCACCCAGGGATAACGACAAATTATACATGCACCACCTGCAGATAACAGGCTGTCACCACTCGTGTGAGCTGACACTCTGGCACGCCGCCCTGTCGCGCCGTTGGTGCCAGGCGGCGCCGGTCGGAGATGTACGGAAACCGTTCTTTGCCCTCACATAAGACAAATAGCATACGACAAGGAATGTTGGCTAGCAGTCGACATAATCATACAATATTCCCTGACCAGGTCAGAGAATCCTGACAATGTCAGACTTGGTCCTTTTCCCCGGCTATATAAGCTCCTCTCCTCCTCATTATCAGGTACGCGCGAAGCCCCTCATCTACAGTGCTCCATTATTTTTCCTGTTCATCGGAGTACTGACTTGACCGTCGGAGTGCCTTGCCGGGGTATTTCCCGGCTAGGTTGCTAACGGTCATCTTCCCCAGCAGGTCTACTTCCATTCGGTCGGCGGTTCACCAGGCGACATCTACTTATATCCGGTCGGAGGACACCCCCCACTCGCAGAGTCATTCTGAGCGAGGGCATCCAGTCAGCATCCACGTCATTCATCTCTACACCGTCATCCGGTTGCGGCCCCACTCCGCTCGGCGACAGGATCACTTGGAATGTCAAACAAGGTAACAAAATTGGCATGCTCGCGAGTCGCGAACAATAGCAGACATTCACGTTGGCACTTCGACGGGATTATTCTCGCCAGAAAATGTACATTATGAACAAGCTAAAACTTGCCTCGACATCTGAAGTTTATCCAACTCGGAGAAACTTCAACAAGAATGTAATGAGACAAACCCAGTAGCACTAGAAATAAATCGGCATGAAAATAGTAGGCAGCGTTAGATAGCGACTAACCTTCCACAAAGGGAAATCGTCATGGAAAGCCACAAAACAGCCAATAAAACCAAAGAAAACAGTTCAGCACTCAAAGTGTGAGGGGCTAGGATAAATCCTCAGTTTTTGGATCTTGAATGTTTAACGAGCCACTCTATGACAGAGTCAATATTGGTTGAGTTCTTGCATGAGATCATGTAGCAACAAACTTCCCTGTCTGTGATAGATTTGAGCCCCCTGCGAAGCAATCAATGGTTAGAATGGCCGTGGCAAAAAACACATAAGAGCTGAAATTTGGCACGTAGAGGAGTTTGGGATTTTTTACATGGCATCTGTTAAACTCTGCTTTGTTAGAGCTTCTGGTTTATCAATTTTATTTCCGAGGACCAATAGTGGGATCCCAGTCAGTGATGGCTTGCTTAAAAGATCATGAAGTTCGCCTTTTGAAATAGACAAATTATCCCTGTCCGCTGCATCAACAACATACCTGCAATAAAGGATGGAATTCCAACGAAGATAGGATCTTGTAATCATGCAACTCGAACATCAGAAAGTGGTAATAATAAAAGACACTAGTGTCACATTACAGATAAGTAGCTCTTACAACGTCACTATTACTGGACAAATGTATAGTTGGAGGATGGTGGTTCATCATATACACATAGGACAAAATTCTCTAATCGTCAAATTACTTGCATTCTTAAACCTGAATTGCAGGCATTTATTTCATAACAATATTAGTTTGGAAGGGAAAATGCCCAGATAAGGTTCCTATTATCAAAAACATCTAGCAAACTATTGAGGCCATAACAAATTAAAATGCCAAAAATGTTCCCCCGTTTTAGGTAAATCATGTTGTGCGTGATCTTTTTACAAGAATGTTTTGGTCAAAACATTGTTCATGTACACTATGTTTTGATCAAAGTATTGATTTGAGGATGAAATTGGAATTGTATTTTCATGAGGCCCTTTTAGGGAATTATAAGAAAAAGGATCCTTCTTTGAGTTTTTATAAACAAGAGCCGATTTATCGTAACCTTTTCCATTTTTAATGTAATTTGGATGCATAAAATAGTATGGCATCATGAAAAAAAAATTTGAAGTTCAGGAAGAGAAATTAAGGATGTCTTCTATGTCAACATGTCTGAAATTGTTAAATGACATAGAATAACAATGCCAATTTGCAGTTTGTTCTTTTTTTTCATGGGAGGGTGGGGTATCTGAGGAATCAATACTATAGATTCAAGTGACGGGATATGAAAGTGAACCCAAATTGCAATACATATTCGATTCGAGATTTTATGTAAGTGATACTATACAAGAGGACACCATTTTTGTCATTCCAATTCCAACATTGTTTAATGCAATTGCCTTCTTTTTTGAGGTTGCCAAACATCACCTAAAGTTACAGCTATATACATAAATTAGCGATATAGTAACTGAGTCCTTGGCCAATTTGAATATGCATTTGGATTGAATATAGTAACTGCATCAATCCAGATAACATGGTCAGACTTTGTAAAAAACCACGTGAGACAATTAAGGTAACTTGGCTAGCTCCCAGACACTAACATAATCAACAAAAACTCAAGTTTCTTAATTTTTAAACTTGACACTGTTCCAACCTATATTACGCCAAGCAATAAACCATTAAATCAGTGTCATACAGAGAGAAGGTTGTTTTGACTCCCAGATTGTTGATGATGGCAAACCAAAGCAGCTTAGGTCACCCCAAATTGTAGAAAAACTGTGAGGCTGATGCATGTCTAGGTTAAGAATCATGGCCTCATCTTCCAACTAAGTTGACGAAATTGGGACAATGCCAGCATATTAACAACTATCAAATTCTGATGGAACATAAGAGCAATGCATCATGATAAGATAATCCATCAGAAAAAATTAGCGTATTTACGGTGGGGTTATTATTTATTATTTTCACTTTTCAATGTAAAATACTTCCAAGCGCACACACATGCCTAGGATGCCCACAATTGGCCACCTAAAGGTGGCAAAACATGGTGCGCCACTCTCCAGAGATGGACGTGTACCATCCTCAACATAATATCAATTCTGTGCCTCAAGCATTGCTCTAATTCTTTATATATTACGAATGTAGTGCAATAGAGCTTGATAGACATAATAGACTGCTGACTTAAAAGGGCTAAGAATCACCAAGTGAAATTAAGCTATTCTAACTCCTACGACCAATCAGATCAGGAATAACATTAAAAAAAATAAAGCACAAATGCACAATGGTAGGTTTTACTAGTGACATTTACATTTAGGTTCACCAGCTCACTACAATTAGGATCATCGACACTGTAAACTAATGTAGGGAAATTAAAAAGAAACATTATCTTTTGACTTTGTCGCATTGGATAACTAAAAGCAACGGCAACTGCGCCCTAGGCCGTCTAAATGGGCATGAGTCCACTATTAATTCCACAACAGCCTCATAAAGATTGGGCTCACTCTTTTATAACACAAAATAAACCAGAAATGTCCGATACTAAGACAGCCATAGAATCTTAAGAAAAAATCTTATAGGGCAGAAACCTACAGAATACAGACAATTAAGTAAACTAGCATGGTGATGCAGTATATCATAACAATGATTCATGAATATAAAGGAAAGATGTTATAGAATTTTCAACAACACTCATGAAAAACGTGAATTCATGGAACTACAAGCACTACTTTGAATTTTATAGGAGATTCATTTCTTCCCACAATGTCATTAGTATGTATATCGGTCTTAAGATGCTTGTCGGAAAATTTCAAGAGACCACTAAATGGAAGTTCAAAAAAAATATGCCATTTTTGTTTGTCTTTGAATCACATTTCAGAATGTTTCTATCATCTTGCTCACCACTAAAAGCTTGATTGCAATAAATTATGCAAGTAGTCGAGGAACAATATGTGCAAACTTACCATACCTGAATTACGTAAAAAAGAAAGCATAAAGTCAGCACTTCAAGCTTCTCAAACGTTTTGCAATCTCATACTTTCTCAATATTGCTTGTCATCCAAAAACATGATTTTTAACTGGGATGATCTTATAAATGGTTATGTAATAATTTAGACTTTTTTCCTTGTTAAAGATAAATCCCATGCGGTCAGTTAAATTAAGCATTGTTTGGGATGTTAAATTGTGGTTATAGATTTCCTAAAATAAAAACATAATTCAAGGTTGATTAGATGTTGAGTTGGGTTCAAATGGGTCATTTCTTTATTCAGTTAAGACCGTCTTGAATCAAAGACGTTCGAGTAGATCCCATGGCAATGGGTTCAATTTAATTTCAAAACCATCCTGCTACATTATATAATAAAAAAAATACAAAATAAAAGTTCTACAAAAACAGAGAGATGTGGGCAATTCTCTCACTTTGTTCTTTTGTTCTTTCTCATTCCTTTTTCTTCCTCCCCATTTTTTCTAAAAAAGGGCCCTATCCTGAACTGTCAAAAACCTAATGGTGTTGATAGTTTGCTTACCTACAAATGAAACTGTTATTATTACTTTGGTTCCAAATAAACACACACAACTACAAATTCAGATCCTGAACCGTGAACAGGGTAATGATGTTAATAGTTTGCTTATCAATGAATGAAACTGCTATTATTACTTTGGTTCCAAACACACAAAACTACAAATTCAGAAGGGAAAATTGGCATTAGCCTAGGTAGAGATTGGCTGCGAAAGAAGGGGCAAAATAATCAAGCAAGAACCAATAAAGACGAAATCATACACAATGGCAGAGACTGCACGACAATATCTCTCCCACATACTGCGAAACCTAGGCTGGCCTCCAAGATCCCATAATTTTATTGTGACATTTCCCTTTGTCACCTTTCTCATATTGAATCCTACCTGTGAATCCATCCAACAGAACCACCTTAGAAATAAAGATTTGTTGGTTCATAAAGTAAACCCGAGGTTTCTCACAGTTGGAATCATGTCTTCACTGTATCCACCAGTCTAAGGGGAAAAAACAAATATAATCAATCTGGAAGTACATTTGCATTTAGTAAGAAACATGAATAAGTGCCACAACAGAATAGTAGAAAGTAAACATACCGCAATCACATTTACAAGTGAAGTTTTCCCAGCATTCTGAAGACCAATCAAGGATAGCTCCATCTCTTGCTTGAAGAATAGGCTGCATTAGAAAGAACATTAAAAAAAGGGATAAATTTTTTCCGCAAACCATGCTTTGTAAACGTACAAACACTTAAAAGTGCCAACATTTCACGCCTTCAAATACATAAGTCGAAAGGCCATAATACAAGGCAATCCATAATTTCGAAAAAAGCACTGTGCTGCTTCACATTCACCCAAATAGAATGACATCTAATCTACCAGCACTAAATCGTGACAAGCCAAAATTCCATTTTTCACGCTATATATAATATTTTTCCCATGACTAATCGTGCTTCTATCCTAGGCCCATCCTTGATGCCAGAGATCGCTCAACAACCACGACTGACCGATTGAACGTCAATAGTGGAAGTTTCCCACTATCAAGCATAAAAAAAGCAACCCTAATTCTATCACCTTTAATCCATTTCGCCAAATTACAAAAGCAGAACAATCGAAAACAAATAATACAGTTCATAAGGGAAGTACATACGGCGCGCTCAGATCGACACACGAATCGGACGAAATGATCAGAACCTGATTGGCGAACCTCACCTCCGGAGCCAATTGAGGAAAGCTTCCCACAATCCCATAGCGCAGGATGGATCTCAAAAGAGATCTGAGAAAGGATCGAAGTGATTGATCCGAGGACCGACGAGGGGATCGAGGTGAGCCGTCGGCGTCGTCCCCGCTCCGACCTCCCTGTTTCTTCTTCTTCTTCTTCTCGTGGAAGCTTCTCCGCCCTTGATTTGACCCTGCCTAATCTGCCCAATAATAGAAACCGGGAGCTTATTTTCATTCGCCTCCTTCCAGTTTAAATTTGTAGCAATTACCCAATTCGGTCCTTAATATTGGAAAAATCTCCTATTGGACCTTAAGTCCAAAATATCTCAAACGATTTTTTTTCCAATTTTAGAAAACAATTTAAGTGACTGAAAAATTAGCATTTTCAAAATAGTTATTCAATTACATTTATACAAAAATTTATTTTCTAAAAAATGAAAAAATTAATTAATTTCATCCCATCAAATCGGTCAGTGAAATATCTTAATCAATTAAAAAACCATAATTTTTAAATAATAAAAAAATAATTTTCTAAATTGTAATCATCCATCAAATAGATTTAAATGACCCTTCTTTCTTGATTCCTTGTGTGGGTACCAAACAAAGCTCAATAAATGTTAAAACTCTTCTAGCAATGTACTCTATCACTATGACGATGACTTAACTCAAGTTGTTTATCTTTTCTTTCTTCGAATCTATCCGTTAAGAATTGTTGTCCATGATTATCATGTGTGATCGTCGCAAGTATATCTTACATGAAAATTAAACCCTCACTACTTTAGAGAAATGTCATGTTCTGAATATCAACAACAGGGATGACGAATCATCAAAACATAACTCACAATGACTGTCACGCCTCGAGACCATTGGAGTCGCTGATCCAATATAAAATCGGAAAGTATCTCCCCTGTCCGGCAGACAATTTACACATACATAAAACACACAAGTTTATAATTAGGCCTCAGACCTCAAAACAGATATCTAATATATGGCAAATGAAAATATTGCAATACCAAAAATCCGTACCACTCACCTAAGCTGCCCCCAGGGCAGACGCGTAGCAAAACAACCAACACATAGTCCAACAGAGGACTCAAAAATACAATATCGCAAGAATAAATCCAATACAAGCTCACAGTAACAAAACGAATACAAAACATAAACAATGCTATCAAAAGAAAACAAAACTAGCAGAAGCACCCATCCGAATGGAGTCGGGGGGACCCGGGACCGACAACTCCGCTCCTCCGACAAGCTATCAACCTGAAAAGAAAATCATTGCAATAGGTGGTGAGTCCAAGTGAACTCCGCGGCTATATAGAAAGATATGCATGACCAACAAAATAGCTGAGTAAGCTATAAAGAAACAATGGGATACAGTTTCAACAGGAATAGCAGAATATGCATAATTGAAAGTAACAACTGACTGTACATATCAGAAATCAGTCTATACTGACCATAAATGGACTCGTACCACACGAGTAAGTGCAGGGTCATCAAACCACACATAAGCATATCTTGTACATGCATGTCAAACAAGTGCAGCAAATAAATACAACAATCACAATCAAAATGCACAATGCATCATATGCTCATGATGCAATGTCATGGTCACCCCTGACGTCAATCAAGCCACCTAGACAGGCGATACTGTGTCGGCCGAGTGGGTAGAGTTGTGATACTGTACGCACCTTGCTATCATTGCTCCTGAGTGACCGAGTGGACAAGATGCTGGCGGGGGACCACCCCCCTACCCCATGTATATATAAGGGAGTGTCGCTCTCATCTCCTCTGGTCTATGGGAAGAGAAGGGATCCCTGCCTGCTGCCATGCTCCGAAACCACTACCCATGAGCGGTCGAGCGGAGCAGTACAGAGTAAATGCACACACCCAACGGTATCCACTAACCCATGAGTGATCGTGTATGCATATCCTGTACCGGAAGATGATAGGCTCAACCACAAGGGAGTCACTAATCGCCGGCATCTAACAGTGCAGGTACGATGCATAACTCAAACACATACAACTCCTACCAGGTCATCATACATAACTCAACATAGCATGCACAGATCGATCATAGGTATAATAACCTAATTAACCATCATGCATCTAGGTGCACATGCAAATAATAACAGAATCAACTAATGAAGATATCAAATGACATGCCGCCATAACCCAATCAATCTATATCTAGACACACGTGCAAGTATTGTTGATACAGTCTACCCTGATTGTTGTTTTGGTGTTGACACCGATTTAAGTTTTGATTTAAGTTTGGTTGAGCGAATTTGGGTTAAGTCCTGGTCGGGGACTGGGCATGAAACCCTGGTGAGTGAAGCCAGGTCCTAGCTTGGGAAGCTAGGTTGACTAAAATCCCGGTGAGTGAAGCCGGATCCTGGTGAGTGAAGCCAGGTGATGGAAATCCCGGTGAGTGAAGCCGGGTCATGGTGAGTGAAGCCAGGTGATTGAAATCCTAGTGAGTGAAGCTAGGTTGAAATCCCGGTGAGTGAAGCCGGGTCCCGATGAGTGAAGCCGAGTGACCGAAACCCTGGTGAGTGAAGCCAGGTCCTAGCTTGGAGGGCTAGGTTGAAGTCACAGTGAGTGAAGCTGGTCATGGTACGAGTCAGAGAAGGGCTGGAGGCTTGTTCTCGTGACTTAGAGTGCATTTGGGCTTACCTGGATCGGTCTGGTGACCGATCAGGGAAGTTGGCACGGTGCTCCTTCGTGGATCGGTCTGGTGACTGATCCAGCGATGACTGATCGGTTTGGTGACCGATGAGGGAGTATGCGTTTCACCCACTACTTGACTCCTGATCGGTATGGTGACCGATCAGGGAGCACACAGTGAGGTTGAGTTCCCCTGCTGATCTGCTCCTGATCGGTCTGGTGACCGATCTGGATCACTGTGCAGATCCTTCTGGAGAACGATCCAGCGTCGCGAGTTCCTCACTATGATCGATCAGGACGGAGCCTGATTAGTCTGGTCATGACCTGATCGGTCCGGTGACCGATCAGGAGGTTTGGACTGCGAAGCTCAGAAATCGACCAGCAAAGGGGTGGATCGGTCTGGTGATCGATCCACAACCTGGGATCGGTCTGGTGATCGGTCCAGGAGAGTCCCAGAGAAATCGCGATTTCTGATTAA
This sequence comes from Boesenbergia rotunda, assembly GCA_024364735.1. NCBI lineage: Eukaryota > Viridiplantae > Streptophyta > Magnoliopsida > Zingiberales > Zingiberaceae > Boesenbergia > Boesenbergia rotunda. The sequence continues at coordinate 233,515 of JAGFNQ010005033.1, read as the reverse complement.
GCGTTGGGGACCGATCAGGACGAAGCCTGATCGGTCTGAACCCATCCTGATCGGTCTGGTGACCGATCAGGAGGCTCTCTGATCGGTCCGGTGACCGATCACTTTAATTTAAAATGCACTGTCAGACGCTCTGATCGCGTCTGAACGTATCCGATTCTCTGCGTTTCATCTCTGATGCTCGATTTTCTGTTTGATATACTGCTCTAATGATCTGATTAAGCTGCAGGTGACAGGGAAGGATTCAAACACTCAAGGAGAGTCAAAGGTGGCATTTCCTTAGAGCAGGTTTGTCCGTTTTCCATCTCAGGTTGCAACGGCTAGAGCTGCAGACTGGAGCTGCTGACTGGAGGGAGTCCAGGGAGAGCTTAGTGGTAGCTGGCGTTGGCAGGTAAGGAGCTGGAGCCTGCTGTGAGATGGTGTCACCCGTGCTCAGTGGAGAAACAAAAGGGCGTAGAGGAGAAGAGCATAAAAGAGTTCGCTGAATCAACTTCTGGCTTGTTCTTGCTGCGCGATTGTGTTCTCCACATCCTTGCTTGTGTGTTCTGTGATCCCATCATCTTGAGCAAGCAATTGTAATCAGTGAAGCGACCATCCCTTGCTTGAGCACTTGGAGGAAGGAACAAGAGGCTTTGAATCCGACAGCGAAAAGACACGGGGAAAGAGTTCTTGCGTGAGATCGTCGCTGGGTGGAGCTCGGGAAAAGCTTACTGTGTTCTTATCTTTGCTAAGTGCTAAGTAAGATCTTTCTTGAGTTTCATTGTGCTTAAAACTATACCCTTGATTGAAACGCTGTGGAGAGGTTATTCCACTGAGAAGGAGGTTGCTTTCTATCCGGTGTTCACCGGGGCTTGATCTGCCGACGATCAAGGGATCGCCCACCTTACGGGCACGCCAAAGAGTAGGGGCAAGTTATCCCCGAACCTTGTAAACCCTCCTTGTTAGCGATCTTGCTAGTTGTGTTAGTTTGTTTTTGTTTTCTGTTTTTCTGCATACTATGTTCTTGCTACTTTCGCTGTGCTACTAACAAATCGAAGTGCAGAAATTTGATAAGCTCAAAGTCCAAGTGTTTGGCTATATTCACCCCCCCCTCTCTAGCCATCCGGGTTCCAACAAGTATGACTAGACACAATCAATGCAACCATACAGTGGTCTGCTATTCTATATCTACATACTCATGTCATATCAATGCTATACAGAATCATATCACAAATAAACGAGATTGTATAGAAGGAAAATTTAGATCATATCCAAGGTCAAGCATAAGTATCAAGCAGGATAACAAAACGGTAGCAGATAAAGGTCAATAAAAGCCTACTGCATAAATAACAACTTGTCACGCATAAAGATAAAGTGGAACTACAGATACAAGCAAGAAGTACCCGCCTCAAAGTAGGAATCTGTATCAAATAAGAACCTCCTGTCCAGAAGTCCAAAAATAATCAATGTCCTATATCAAAGGATATAGTTCATTAATTACCAAATCGACTGATAACTAGCTAAACACAATACAAACCCAATTATCACCATGATCACAAGCCAATTCACCTCTACCTTATGGTAGCAAGGTAAACCCTCCATTGATCAAAACAACCCTAATGAAACCCTCATCCAAACATCAAATGCATTCAGAACCAAATCAGCAGTCACAATCCAAAATAGAACTCTACCCACATAGATCACATCGATTTCACATAGAAAACAAAAATCGGTCTCAAAACAAAGTCATGATAAGATCATACAAGCTGTAATTGATTGTCATAACAGAACCAATACTGAAAGCTATAGATCTGAGCAATCCAAGATCACCATCCACAATAACAGTAATTCCATATCAGAATCAAGATTCACACCACTAAAATTAGACTATTCTGAACTAACGAAACCCATATTCAAATACACAAGAACACATATGATTGCAACAAAACAATCTAAGTAGAAGCCCTAACTCCTCTCTATGAATTCACGCAAAATTCATCATCTATTCCAATTCAAGACTAAGTAAACTTACCTGAATTGCTGCCACTGGTTTCCTTCCACCGAAGTGCTCAATCAGCCCCCAAAGTCCCAGCCACCATAAGGAGTTTCCTCTAATCGAAATTGGCCGAAGGTAACCCCTTGGTTGTGAGCAATATATCGGTGATCTGCCCGACACTGCCGTTCCACAACAGGGAGGTGGTGGACGGAAATCAACATTGGCCTGTGTTGTACATCGGAAGAGCTCCGACCAAAGGAAGCTACTACTTCGAGTGGAGAGGAGAACTAGGGAACGGGAGGCGATGGCCCTCAGTCTCACTCATGGAGCTAAAATGGCTAGCTTCAGCGGAAACAGCGAGGAAGAGGAAGAACACCCAACAATCGGTACATCCTAGCACATCCCTCGCCTGAGGAGGGCCGATCAGAGAGCTCGCGAGAAGAAGGTGAAGAAAATGTGAGGAAGGAGGATAGCATCGGGTTTGGCTGCGGCGAAAACTGCAAGAAGAAAAGGGAGAGGGAGGGATCTTTAGGTCAAGCCATCTTACACTTAAGCCCCTCATTTTTGACTAATCTCACATCCGCCCTTAACAGGTAATGCATATTTGCAAATCAACACTTAAAACTTAAGTTTCAAAGCAATTTTAGCCTCAAATTTTAATTTGGCTCTCTCAAACCCTAAATCTTCTTCTGAAAAAATGATGGATTTAACATCCTCCCCCACTAACAAAAATTTGGTCCCCAAATTTGTTACTTAAGTGTGGTGGGTAAACAATACCCTATTCAATTAGCCTAACAACTGATGAAGTTGCATGCACCCTAAGCAAATGAGTGGGGTATTAAGCTTGAATCTTCCATCCAAGCTCCCAAGTGATGGCTAGATTCTTGGTATGCCCCCACGACATCACCCAGAACTCATAGTGTTCATACCATACGCAGAATATCATCCTCTATCCCAGAATGATACATAGAATCAACTTTACTCAGAGCTGTATTCAACTATCCCTCCATCAATGTTCGTAGTGCGAAACATATACCATCTACTTTTAGATCAAAAGGAACTACCAACATAAGGTCATACTAGAGATCACTGATCTAAAGGTCATCCTCTAACAACCATCATCAACTGATCACACATAACCTAACCAGCTTCAGGTCGCTCAACCATAAGGTCATTGGCTCCGAGTCTATAATTGAATCCTCAATCATGTAACATCAAATTGATCAACAACTCCCATATATCACCAATCAATAGCATCTTCCAAAATCACAAGTCATATATATATATCTCCTCTAATAGATCGTCAGAAGATAACATATAGTTAAAAATTCTGCCAATATGTCATACCATATGCTACCATCACTAACAAACATCCAAACAATCAACCATAGAAAGATCATATATCCACTAAATGATCCATCAAAAAGCTACAAATCCGGCAGGTCCATATCCACTAATAGAATCCTCAAAATACAACATATCATAGAGATTCGTCAATTTCAAACCACCTCTCAATATCATAACGGGTCATACATCCCGATGTACCATCGAAATTATCCAACCACAAACACTCAATCTATGAATCAAAATCCCTCATAGAATCGTGTAGTAATGCGCGAGTCGACTAACCATCGCCTCGTAACCTAATATTCTTCGGTTCCTCCAATCAAGGTTCAGAAACCTCTGAGTTCCAACCCCATAACATAGAGACATGCTATATCTCAAGACTATCTCAACATAATCATGAAGTGATTCTTTGTTCCCTGGAAGTCATCCGCGACATCTTCCACCCAAAGGTGGTATAGTCTCATAAGTGATTTGCCTCAGCTCAAATCATAAATACGAAGGTACCGCCTTGGTTATCCAAACCAAGTACGTGCGGTAACCTGTAGGTGTCAAGTAAGTAGCTTCACACTTCTTCATATCGGCTCAAGCCACCTATCAAACTATACCTTCTAGGTCATCAACCAGGTACAGATGATTCATGATCAAAGTCCCCATAGAATAGGATGTATCACTCCTCTACTATCCATGATAGTATATAGCTCATGCTATCCTTCTGCACCAATGTAGGTTATATACCCTAAACATGCCTTCCAGGTCACCTAACCAGGCATGAACGACTCAAAGGTCTAAAACTCCTTGAATCAGGCTAAGTCGATCCTACACTAATCGAGCCAACTACGGTAGATAACCCTAGTTCTCGCTCAGCTAATAATAGCTAGAACACGTACTATAAATAGTAAGTTCTAGAAAAACCCAAAATCCTTAACCTCTAATAGGTTGTCCACATATTTGACCTTGGCTTTCCGACTCAACAATCGGTGCTACTAGAGAATTAACATTCTCCGCTCCAAGGTCTTATCCACAATGTATCAACGAATCGCTCCCATGAACGATCACGAATAAGATAGATTGAGAACGTGTCAATCCACTAAAACTAGTCCTACGAACATCTATCCATCAGGTATGAATATATGATCCCACCAAGCTGGGATAGTCTAACCAATCATAAATCTAATAATGAGTGCTAAAAGTAGGATAAGTCCAGAAAGATCTACCTCTTGCCGCCTGGAGATGTCACGTTGCCGCCAAGTACCAGAGTATAAATCACGTCGGGAAAACGACTCTGAAAATCCGAAATGTACTCGGGTAGATAACATCAAACCCAAGCTCTGACACCTACCGAATAGGTATCAGATTTAACTCCGACAAAATCGTAAAACATCAACAGGCATCTGAACCTGTTCTGATACCAAAATAACTTAGTATCAGATAGAAACTGAAAATCCACAAGTCCCCAAGGTATCCCGCAACCTAGGCTCTGATAGTGACGATGACGGAGAGAAGATGTCGATGTCTGCAAAATTAACACGAGCGTAAAGGAGATGCATCGGAAGAAGTTCCGGTGGAGCCTTCTCTGATGCTTAAGTCAGAACTCCTTCTTTTAGGGAGAAAAATGAGAAATCAAAGTACTCTAATTCTGAAAAACATACCCCCCTTTTATTTAGGTACCGAGACATCTTATATACCTGACATCTTCCTCCCACGTATCCCCACTTTCTCCTCCACGTTTCTTAGTCATTGGTTACTTGGCAGTTGTTCTCTTCTGGTAACGACCACGGTGACTATTAAGACTATAATTATCATGCGTTGCAAACAATAATTACTTAATGACTTTCCTGTTCTGGAAGGATGAGAGGGTACTGGAAACCTGACTTTCTTATCTCTACGTTGATCTTTGGGCTCCACTCTCCCGAATTAGTCTCGAAGTCTTATCTCCTGAGCTGACCTCGGCGGTCTTCTTCCATTCTCCCAAGATAGTCACGGGAACTGCACCTCCCGGATGTGGCCTGCCTCCAAGAGTCTTTCTACCTCAGCTTGAATTATTTTGTTCTGGTCGGGACTGAAGTCCCTCTTACGCTGCTTCATGGGCCTAGCGTCAGGATAAACATGTAATTTGTGCTCTATGATTTCCGGTTGAACAACTTTCAGATCCCGGGCCGACCATACAAACACATCTTGATTCTCGGCCAAGCACTTTATCAACTACTGCTTAAGGTCGGGCTCCAGCTCTGGCGCTATCTTCACCTTCGTCTCTTCTCGGTCAGGAAGAAGCTGGACCTCCTCCTTTTGTTCTCTCAGTTCAGCCCAGGGAGACAGTTGTACCATGTTGCAACTAGCTGGGGGGGCTCGGAATGCCTTCCGTACCTCCGTTCGGACATCGTCGACATAACATCGACGTGCCACCTTCTGGTCGCCCCTGACCTCTCCCACTTGGTCACCAACTGGGAACTTCAATTTTAGGTAGAAAGTAGATGCCACCGCTCTGAACTCATTCAGTGCGGGTCTGCCCAGGATGACGTTGTAAGCAGAGGGCACATCTACTATCAAGAAGGTCGACCATCGGGTCCGTTTCAGGGGCTCTTCCCTGAGTGAAATGGCCAACTTGATTTGGCCTATTGGCTGGGCTTCGTTTCCCATGAACCCAAAGAGGGGTGTGCCCATGGGCTACAACTCCTAGTTTCGATTTGCAATTGCTCGAACGCCTTCTTGTACAAAATATTTACTGAACTTCCAGTGTCCATTAAGGTGCGGTGGACCTGGTAGTTCGCTATGACCGCAGTGATGACTAGCGAGTCATCATGCGGGACTTCCACGCCTTGCAGGTCTTGAGGGCCAAAGCTGATCTGCGGTCCTCTGGCTTGGGCGGAACTGCTACCCACTTGGTGGATCTCCAGGTGCCTCACTTGGGACTTGTGGGCTCGATTGGAATCTCCATAGGTGGGGCCGCCTGAGATGACATTGACTGATCCATGCACGGCATTTTGTTGATTTGCTTGCTCTTCATTTGCTTCTCCTTGCCCGGGTGAGCCGGGGGTCGGGAATAGTTGTCACGCCGCGGGGGTGGTCACTTGGGTGTTAGTGTCTTGTCTGTTTGGCTGAGCCCTTCCTCGACCTCGAGCTCCTCCCTGATGAGCTCCTCGGGGAGTTCCCCGCCCAGGGCGAGCTTGCCCCCGTCCAGCCTGCCAACAATCCTGGGTGTCGTGCGTGTGGCTATGATGAAAAGAACAATAGGGTTACCATCTGTTGGGGAGGCATCCCTGGGCCACCTGCTGAACCATGCCTCACTCGACTCCAGGCCTATGCCCCATGACTCAGGGACTTCGAAGAGGTCCCCCAGGAGGTGTTGTTCTCTGGCTATAAGGAGCCACAGGTCAGGGCTCGACCTCCCCTCGTCGAGCAGCTTGTGTCTCCTCCACATCCACATACTTAGAGGCTTTGCCCAAGTGGCTCTCAAAATCCATCGGGGGTTTGCAAATCAGTGATCTAAAGAACTCCCCTTCTTGTAGGCCTTGGGCAAAAGCACTGATCAACACCTCCGAGGTAGCAGTGGGCACATCCAATGCGACCTGGTTGAATCTTTTAATATAGGTCTGCAAGGACTCCTTGGGACTCTGTTTTAGGGCGAAGGGGTTGAGACTTGTTTTGTGATGCCTCTTGCTGCTTGCAAAATGTTCAAGGAAGAGTCTTCTGAAGTCAGCGAACTCTCGCACAGACCCCTCCGGGAGTCTATCAAACCAGCGCTGAGTAGACCCTGCCAGGGTGGTCAGGAACGCTCGGCACTTGATACCATCTGTGTATTGATACAGCAAGGTCGCATTCTCAAACTTCATCTGGTGTTCCTCTGGATTTGTGACTCCTCCATATTCAGGGATGGGCAGGAGCAGGAAATGCTTGAGGACCGGTTCTTGCAGGACTTGGCTAGAGAAGGGGAACCCGGTGTGCTCAACTGGGGCCTTCCCTTTATTGATTCTTGCTTAGCTGGAAAAGACTTCTTGCGGATGAGACTGTCCGACACCTTATGCAGGGTTGAAGAACGCTCGGGGGAAGTAGGGACTATCACCCGGGCGAAGTCTGCCTTCTGTGCCAGCACGAGCAGCTGGCTCGGAGGGACCTTCTTGAGTCAGGCGGCTGGCAGCCTTCTGCTCGACTGCCAGCTTTTGAGCTTTGGCGGCTACCATCAAATCAAGGTCTTCTTGTGAGAGTGTAACTGTCACCCTGTTAGAGTCACTCATCTTCGTCTTTCGATCAGGCTGAATTCCCACAGACGGCGACAAATTTGATCCTGTCGACAAGCGAAGAGGGTTCTCACTCGGATGACTCGGTCTGACCAAGAGGACCTGGGTTGCGATAGCGTGTGAGTCGGGGTCGGGCTTGAGAACTAGTAGGACAGAGGTGACTCAGGCTCGGACCAAAACGGGAACGCAAGGTGGAGGAAAGATTTCAATTGCCAGAAAGAACCCCTTCTTTGGAGCTCCAAGGGGAGTAGGGGTGTCAAAAATCAACACGACCCGACGACCCAACCCGAATCGACTCGAAAAAAATCGGGTTCGGGTTGAAAATTTTCGGGTTCGGGTCGGGTTCGGGTTGGGGGGTTTCGGGTTGAAAAATTTTAGATCGGGTTCGGGTCGGGTTCGGGTTGACCCAAATTTAATATTTTGTAGATTTTTTGGGGTTAAATCAAATTTTATTTTGAAAATTAAGATATTTTTATGTATGTTAATATCAATATAGTATGATCATGATGAAGTATTGAGATAAAAGTGAATAATTATAGGGAAAATGACGAAAAAAAACGTTTTGAATCGGTTTTTTCGGGTTATTCGGGTCGGGTCGAGTTGGTCGGATTTGGGTTTAGGTTTGGGGGTTTCGGATTGAAATCGGGTTCGGGTCGGGTTCGGGTTGGGAGTTAAAAAAAAAAATTTTCAGAACCCGACCCGAACCCGACCCGACCCGACCCACCCGAATTGACACCCCTAAAGGGGAGTTTATATAGGGGAGGGGGAAGCCATCTGTCTTGTCGAAGTTGTCTTGTTTCATTAAAACCTGATCAACTGACAAGCTGACCCTTTGGCAGCCTTTGTCACTCTGTGAGTCTGCCACAATCACCTAAACGTCCATCAGGTCATTCCCATCGCCATTAATGTCTGATGCTCTGACAAGTTATGATTATGTCAGATGTCTTTTCCTGATAATGGGAATATATTGGGAGATTTCATGGTTGTTGGGAGCTTGATGATAGTTAACTCAATTGGGTGGGCGACGTGGCTATCCGATCACTCGGGCTCATCCTATCGGGCAACTGTGAGCCTACTAAAGCCTGACCGACTGAGTGGAGATGATCAGACAGACAAGCCAGACTTCTTGACTATTCATGTCTTTGGAACGGACCCAAGGCTCCCGACCGGGAGCGCTTGACCGGGACTTCCCGTCCGGATGTGCCCTACCGGGAATCCCCGACCGGGAGGGCCACTATTTACTATGCGATTCCCTCTTCAAGGGAACTTGACACGTGCTTCTACCTTTATCGGGAAGGCCATTACATACTGGGTGTTTCTCCTGTCAGGGGGACTCGACACGTGCTTCTACCTTTGCCCAACTGATCGTGCCCGACCGGCGACTCCCGACCGGGAAGGCCATTACATACTGGGTGTTTCCCCTGTCAGGGGGACTCGGCACGTGCTTCTACCCCTGTCCGACTGAACATCCCTGACCGGTGACTCCCGGTCGAAAGCGTCCGACTAAATACCGCCAACCGGCCCCCAACCTGAGTAACTTCGAACTCTGGTTCCTCAAGCTGGGCTGACGTCTGGTGCGCCATACTGTCTTTGCCCGACCGAGACTTGACCCGACTGGCTCCCGATGGCTCAGAAAATCTACTCGACCAGATCAAGGCTAAATGGCTACGACAATTCTTAGAAGATGTACCGAGATGGCTGAAACCCGTGCCGACAATCAGCATACATTGTGATAGTAAATCGGCAATTGGTCGGGCACAAAGCCATCTGTATAATGGTAAGTCTAGACATATACGTTGGAAATACAATACCATTAGACAACTACTCTCAACTAGAGTTATCACTATTGACTGTGTGAAGTCAAAGGATAACTTAGTGAATCTGCTAACCAAAGGGTTAAATTGAGAGTTAGTTGCAAGCTCATCAAGAAGGATGGGTTTGCCGATTGAAAATGTTGGTGCAAAGGAAACCCAACCTATGCAAACTGGAAATCCCAAGAACTAGGTTCAAAGGGACAACCTAACTGCACTGACAAAGTTTTTCACTGTGAGGGAACGACCCTTTGAAACAGTGAAGGATAGAGGTTAAGCATACGACTTTTAATGATTGAATAGAGTTATGTGGAAACCTTTTAAGAGATCTAGACCCGACCACGGTTCGAAACCGACGGATCGACGGTTCGGAACCGCCGGTTCGACGGTTCGTGGGAGGTCGACCCTTAACCTTAACCGCCCAAGCCGGTTACGGTTCACGATTCGGAACTGCCGGTTCACGATTCGGTTCACGGTTCACCATGGTTCGCCACGGTTCAAGATTATTATATTAAAAAAATTAAAAAATAAAAATTAAATTAAAAAATAAATTTTATTAAAAAAAGGGCTTGCACTTATATAAGTTACCTACGTATCCCCTTAAGGTGTAGGGGAATCAAAGCCCACGTAGTTCTTTTACATTTTTACCCTTTTACATTTTTTACATTTTTACCCTTTCTCACTCACTTCCATTTCCTCCCGTTCCCGTTGTATTTGTTCCTTCGGTATCAAAATCTTCGACTTCGTCCTTTGAAAGTTGCATTTCTTGGATTCGCTTCTCGGCTCTGGTCCAATCATCAAGTAATGCTTGAGCTTCCAATGAGTCGAGAGACATAGTTGATCGTCATTCATCTAATATGTTGCCGCCGGCACTGAACGTCTGCTCCACAGCAACAGTTGACACTGGAGAAGCTAAAATTTCTTTTGCGATCACAGAGAGAACTGGAAAGCTTTGAGCCTTCTGTGACCACCACTTCAAGATATCGAAGTCTTCGTTGTCTGCTTCATTAAAATCAAAAGAAGTCGTAAAATAATTCTCAAGTTCCTGTGTGGAACATGAGGATCCTCGTGGACGTTTCGTCCATTCTTTTAATAAAAGTTGTGCTTTTGTAAGTTTTAAATTAGTAGTAGTAGGTTGTTGTGTTTCAGAAATATTAATTTGTGTTCCATATTTAACATAATATTGATTATAAAGATCATATAAATAATTTTTAATATTATATACAATATTAGCTGATCCGAAGAGGAAGAATCTTTAATAGGAATTAAAGCGTCATAATATAAAGTTAACATTTTTTTGTAAAACTTCTAATTTGAATTTAGGATCTAAAGCAAATGCAATTAAATAAATTTCAGGAATTAAAAAAATATTTTTCCCATTTAATTTTCATAGCTATTATACATAAAGTTAAAACTTCATCATTTACATGTTCATTTAATATTAATACTATACTACAAAAATTCACTAAAATTAAATGAGCAGTAGGATAATAAACACCAGAAAGTTGTTCAGTTGCATCATTAAAAACTTTTAAAATTTCACAAATATTACTACAAATATTCCATTATTATGAAAATAAATATATATTAGTATTACTATTTTGTGCAAAAATAAACATAATAAATCTTTATATTGAAAAATATCTTGTAATAATTGATATGTTGAATTCTAACGTGTTGGAACATCACGTGAAAATTTTTTAGGTCTCATTCCATTAGCTTTACAAAATCTACCCCATTGTTTCATCATAGATAGATGAGACCATAAGTATGAAATTGTAATTCTAATTGGTTGAATATAATTTTGTAAAAGTTGTAAGTACCCCTGGTTGATTTTGATGTGATCAACCGATTTAAGTTAGGTCCTGGTATGTTTAATCCCTCTGCTAAGTGTGCAGGAGCTTAGGTACGGAGGAAGTCGAGCGTAAGACGTAGGGGACGAGAAGGATTGTGCGGGGAAGTGAGCCGACGGGCTCGGTACAATCCGAGGGACGCGGAAGCTGCGGAAGAGTACGCCGGTAGAGCGAGAAGGACGTGCGCGATGTCCGAGGGACGAGAAGCCGGGAGGAAGGACGCTCGAGGGGCGAAAGGCCGGAGTCGGGTTCGGGTGAGCCTAACTCTGGTTGGCCGGAAATCACCCAGTAGATGAACCAAAAGACTGGTCAGTTTGACCAAGTCAAACCAGGCACCTGAAACAAAAAGAAATTTATTTGTTGCTGTGAAAATTCGAACCAGCAACCTCGCTTACATATATCACCAGCCTTACCGACTGGGACAAAGAAGAGATGTGATTAAAGTTGTTGCGAGCAGATGATAAAGTTATTTATCTGTTACGAGCAGAAGGCAAAGTTATCTCTTAAAGGATAACTTTATCCTTCAATCAGATCCAATGGATGCAGTTTAATCCCATCCAAGATCAACCATCCAGATTACATCCATGGATCAACGGCCAAGAGAAAATTCCTCAACAATCAACAATCCAGATTTATTCTCTTAGGCTATAAATAGGCTTAGAGTTTCAACCTTTTCAATCATTCAATTAATTCTTTCTTGTAAAATCTCTAAAAGTCTAGTGTGCTATTTTTGTAAGGCTTCTCCGCCACAAGGAGATTTTTATTGAGCGTCCACTGCCTTGGAAGCAACGTTCTCAGTTGCGACCAAGTTTCTTTTTTTTTAAAGACGAGTGCCTCCACTTTCATAATTTTTTTTTATCGTCTATTCACCCCCCTCTAGCCGGTCCAACCTGATCCAACAAGTGGTATCAGAGCTAAGGTCGTCGCAGAAGGACTAAACGCCGACTGCAGCAATTCCAAGAAAAATGGTTGGAGCCGTAATCTACCCGCCGATGTTTGAGGGGGAGTTCGTGATGTGGAAGCGCCGAATGCAGGTATTTTTTAAAACTGATATTGAATTGCTAATAATTATGAAAAATGGTTTTTCAGTTCCTAAAGACAACAACGGCAAGGATAAAGAAATAAAGTCATGGACCAAGAAGGAGAAATCAGACTTTGAAGCAAACGGCAAAGCTGAATTTCATCTACTAGCCGTTCTTCCCGCGCAAGAAGTTAACCGCATCGAGAATTATAACTCGGCAAAAGAGCTCTGGGAGAAATTCCTAGAATTGCATGAAGAGAAGAACAAGAAATCAGACATCGCCACACTGAACACAAGGAAGATCCAACTCGACGATGAGTCCTTATCAGAAGAGTCAGAAGGTCAAGAATATGCGGGTCTTGCGCTAATGGCAAATCATCAAGAAGGGAGCACTGATGAAGGGGGAGAGACGTCAGAAGAAAGCGACGACGAAAGAGGAACCTCGCTTTTCGAAAGCGACCCGGTAAGTGAGGTTTGTTTTCTTCCTCATGATCAATTATATGCAGGAGTTAAAGCCTTGCTCAAATCTAATTATAGATTAGAAAAAGAAAATTAAAAATTAAAAAATGAATTAACCCTTACATCCTCGTCTGAAATTTTGAAAAATGAAAATGATAATTTGAAAAACTTAGTGCAAAAATTAGAACTTGATATTGCATATTTACGCCAAAAGAAAAATAGCTTTCCTGATAATTTAAATTGGTATTTTAAAAATCATAAGGGCCAATTTAAAAAGGTGCCCAAAAGTTATATTCCGCCTAAGTTTTTAATTAATCCTGTAGACAGGAACTTATTTTGGGTTCCTAAATTTGTATTAAACTAATATTTTTTTTGTTATTATATATGTGTGCATTTTGTTTCTCTAACAAAAATTATGTCATTATTTTTTTATGCACAATTATGCTGTCTATCTACTGGAACGCCTTTCAAAATTTTTCGAATATTTTTTTTCTCAAATTTGAAATTAAGAGTTTAAGGGAAAAACTCATTATAATTTTTTTTTTAAAATTTTTCGAAGTATTTTTTCGAATTTTTTAAAATTTACTCTTCAAGAACTCTTATGTGTTGGTTTGTCATTTTTGGACTTGATCAACCAATTTAAAGCTCAAAATTTTTTGTCTAAACTAATATCTTTATCTTCGACTTTGACAAAAATATTCAGATTTTTTTCATAAATGTTTATTTTTTATGAATCGTTTATTGAAATCTATTTTTTTCTGATTTTTTATGAATTGTTTATCGAAATATGATTTTTTTTCAAAATTCGATAGAAAAATATTTTGACAAGATTCGATTTTTTTTAGAACTCCACATCAGCTGTGGATTTTATCAAAAAAAATATATATTTTATTTAAGTCATTTTAAAAAAAATGGAATTAACTTTGAAAAAAATATGCCATTTTAAAATTTGAAAAATCTATGGCAACGCGATTTTTTTTCACTTAGAATATTTTTTATCGCACTCTAAAATTTTTCTTCTTCCCTACTTATATTTCCCAATTTTTTGATGTGATCAAAGGGGGAGGAATAGTATTAAGTTAAGGGGTAGAATTTTAATTTACTCAAAATTTAAGTTTTTTTTGAACTTAAACTGTTTACATTATTATGTATGTTTTTTTATATTGATTACCCTAATTTAACTCGGATTGATGCACATCAAAAAGGGGGAGATTGTAAGTACCCCTGGTTGATTTTGATGTGATCAACCGATTTAAGTTAGGTCCTGGTATGTTTAATCCCTCTGCTAAGTGTGCAGGAGCTTAGGTACGGAGGAAGTCGAGCGTAAGACGTAGGGGACGAGAAGGATTGTGCGGGGAAGTGAGCCGACGGGCTCGGTACAATCCGAGGGACGCGGAAGCTGCGGAAGAGTACGCCGGTAGAGCGAGAAGGACGTGCGCGATGTCCGAGGGACGAGAAGCCGGGAGGAAGGACGCTCGAGGGGCGAAAGGCCGGAGTCGGGTTCGGGTGAGCCTAACTCTGGTTGGCCGAAAATCACCCAGTAGATGAACCAAAAGACTGGTCAGTTTGACCAAGTCAAACCAGGCACCTGAAACAAAAAGAAATTTATTTGTTGCTGTGAAGATTCGAACCAGCAACCTCGCTTACATATATCACCAACCTTACCGACTGGGACAAAGAAGAGATGTGATTAAAGTTGTTGCGAGCAGATGATAAAGTTATTTATCTGTTACGAGCAGAAGGCAAAGTTATCTCTTAAAGGATAACTTTATCCTTCAATCAGATCCAATGGATGCAGTTTAATCCCATCCAAGATCAACCATCCAGATTACATCCATGGATCAACGGCCAAGAGAAAATTCCTCAACAATCAACAATCCAGATTTATTCTCTTAGGCTATAAATAGGCTTAGAGTTTCAACCTTTTCAATCATTCAATTAATTCTTTCTTGTAAAATCTCTAAAAGTCTAGTGTGCTATTTTTGTAAGGCTTCTCCGCCACAAGGAGATTTTTATTGAGCGTCCACTGCCTTGGAAGCAACGTTCTCAGTTGCGACCAAGTTTCTTTTTTTTTAAAGACGAGTGCCTCCACTTTCATAATTTTTTTTTATCGTCTATTCACCCCCTCTAGCTGGTCCAACCTGATCCAACAAAAGTGTTAATCCATCTTAAACACATAAATTTAAAATATGGCATACACAATGAATATGAAAAAATAAACCACCAATAATAGGTTGACAAATAAATTTTAGTTCATCTATTGAAGCAGTATTAGAACTAGCATTGTCTAATGATATTGAAAATATTTGATGAGTTAATCCATATTCTTCTAAAACTATGTGTAATAATTGTGCAATGTTATGAGCAGTATATGATTCATCAAAAACTCTATAAGCTAATATTATTTTTTGAAGGATCCAAGAGTTATCAATCCAATGGCATGTTATACCCATATAAGAATGAGTTTGTCAATGATCACTCCAAATATCATAACATAAAGAAGCTTTATTATTTAATTTACTAAATTCTTCAATTAAATTCTTTTTTTCCTTATTTTACTAATCTTTTAATTGTACGAGTAAGTGTAATCCTAGGTACACGTTTAGCAGCAGGATTAAGAGATTCTTTACAAAAATCTTCAAATGTGTATTTAGATCCAAAACTAAAAGAAAGATGTTCTACGGAAACAAATTTAGCTAATGATTCTCTTAATTTATTATCTGAATATAAAAATAAATCAGAATCAGTACTACTACCACTAGAAAATCAAGATAATTGTGTTTGAGAGCGGTCAAGCCCATATTCCGTCGGGTGCTTCGTTTCTACATGTCGTTTCAACGACCCATAGCCGCCGCCGGCTTGGAATTTGTAGGAAGCATTGCAATGCTTGCATTTTGCACGCATTTCTCCTGACAGAAGTGTGATCTTCTCAAAATGTTTAGTGAAAATAGATGATTTTAAAAGAGGATTTTCCCGAACCTTAGAAGTAATCGCATCGGTACTTCCTTGCGTTTCGGGGATCGGAGGGCGTTGGGGTTGAGCCTCGGTCTCATCATCGGTGGATTGAATTTGAAAGTTGGGATCCTCGTATGCAATTTCTTTTCCCCTCCGAGATCGAGATGATGAAGCTCCGTGACCTCCTTCCATTATCGTCGAAAAATGAAAAACGCAGAGACAAGTTAAGAGTTAGAGAGTTGAGAATGAGAGATTGAGAGAAGAGAAGTTGTATTGTGTGTGAAAATGATGAAATGAGCTCCCTATTTATAGAGTTCGGATCATAATGGTCACTAAATCATAGTCATTGATCAAAAAATGGTCAAATGATCTCATCCGTCGAAAAAAGAAAAAAAAAATAAAAAAGCCTCCAACGGCACTGAACTGCCATTGGAACCGGTGGTTAACCGCCGGTTCGTGGATTCTGGGGCTTGGAACCGGAACCTCCGGGCCGGTTCCGGTTCCGGTTCGGCCCGGCCAACCGGGTCAACGGGCCACCCGGCCCGTTGACCCGGGCCGGCTCCGGGCCAGGTCTAAAGAGATCACCTATGTGAGAAAGAAGTGGGGTCGCTTCGAAGAGAATTGAGGACACAATTCTTAAAACTTCTCACAGAATCAGGCGTGTTCATGGCCAAGAACAAACACACTCATGAGAACTGAGGTGTGTCAGGGAAACTCCTAGGTGAGATATGTCAATGCTTACATAAACTGCAGTACAGTTTAAGGACATCATGTCTACTGCCCGCCAGGAAGCAAACAGATCTTCACAAGGGAAGGTTCAAAGGGTGAAACCTACCTGTCCTATACTGGACTCAACTGCTGAATGTTATCACATACCCTGTTTCCATTCATGTGGGGGATTGTTGGATATAGTGTGAATGGAAAGGGAGGAAAGATGCTCCACTACAAGAAATTTTGGATTCAACAACACCCAATAGACAACGGTTTTTAAAAAAACCGTTGTCTTTTTTTATTTAACAACGGGTTTTTCAAAAACCGTTGATGTTGAAAAGTTTTTTGCAGAAAAAGACAACGGTTGTTAAAAAACCGTTGTCTTATGTATAGCAACGACAACGGTTTTTTAAAAACCGATGTCTATTTGGTTGGTTACGACAACTGATTTTAATAAACCGATGTCTATTGGTGTTGCTTATGTGGTAATACACAATAGCGAGCGAGCGCAAAAACGAAAAATGGCCGCCTTTTATAAATCTTCTTTCTTCTCTCTCGTGTGTCGCGAGCCCTAATCCCAGCCAAGCCAACCCGACTCTTCTTCTCCATCGCGTGCCCTGGATCGTAGCCAAGCGCCGACTTTCTTCTCCCTCGCGTGCCCTGGATCGCAGCCAAGCGCCGACCTCTTCTTCTCCCTTGCGAGCCCTAAATCGCAGCCAAGCCTATTCCTTTCTTTTTCTTCGACTTTTCAGTGTGTGTGTGAGAGAGAGGGAGGACGTCGGAGGTTGAGAAGTGATCGGGGGAACTGATGCTCTAAGAATTGGGTAATGGATTCAGTTTAGGGTTTATGATGGGTTATTTTGATTGGATCGGCGGTGGGTAGGGAAGTCGTGGAGCTGCGGCGTTTTCCGAGGTACTGATGGCGTCGTCGGAGGTGTCAGTTAAGGGTAGCTGTGGAGGACAAGTGCAGAGCTTCTCGTCTGCGTGTAGCGAGCCGCATGAGGGCGGAGCAACGACCGGCGGCTTTGCTGATGTGAATGAAAGTTTGGGCTTTCCCAATGACTCTCTCAGCGTTAAAGGTAAGTTTCATCGCCGATCTGAGTCAGTTTTCGATGAAATTTCTTCTGGTTTTGATTCTGTAACAGAATCGGAGGACGCTTTGTACACCGTGTTATGGCTTGCTTGCGCCGGTCCTTTGGTGACGATTCCTAGAGTTGGGGAGAAAGTCTTTTACTTCCCTCAGGGGCACATTGAGCAGGTGTCAAGCGAAATATCCAAGGGATTCCATAATTTTGCTAAAATGTCTTATAGATTTTCGATTCCTAGGATTTCTTCTTTTGGTCCTTTAGGATTACTCTCATTGTCGTCGAGGTTCTTGTGCTTATTATTTGCTCGTCTATGGCTGCATTTTAGGTGGAAGCGTCCACAAATCAGGTTTCTGACCGGCAGATGCCGCTTTACAACCTACCATGGAAGATCCTTTGTCGCGTGATGAATGTTCAACTGAAGGTGATCTTGTGAAATTCCGTCTCTTTTGTTTCAGCGACAGAGCTAAGAACTTGTTTCTTTTCTTTTGATTAATCTCAGAATTGTGGTTTATCTCGACAGGCTGAACCAGATACTGACGAGGTATATGCTCAGGTGACATTGCTTCCTGATAAGGTAGATTTTCAAAACACGCACATTTGCCTGTTCATGGATCGTTCGCTATGTGTTTTTGTTGAAGCCTATGAAGATAAAGTTGGGTATATTGTTGTTATATGTATTTTATGAACTTTACATCAGCAAGACGAGAACACTGTCGAGAACGGAGCAAGTCATTTGACGGAAACAAGTCATTTGACTAGAACATAATAAGCTCTTGTAGGGCTTTCTGTCCCTTATGAATTTTATTGTAACATCTACTATTCTTATGCTCATCTATAATAAGTTCCTAAAGGAATCCAAGAGCTTAACTAAGGTTGAACACATCAACATTTGACACTCTTGGTAATTTATCTTTTTTCCTAGGTTTCATTTTAATTCTTAGGAAGAGGCTCAATTGAGTTTTTTTTTAGTGAAATCCGATTTAGTGTCAAGCTATGATAGCTTGCAAATTGGTTAAGGTGTCACCCTTGGAGCTTTTATCCTCGGACTTGTAGAGGCTTACCCCATTGTCTCCTTTAAAGGGAGAAGTATATTGGATTTGTGGGGTGATGCACCAGATACAGTGGCACGATAGTAAAATTATTGTCATCATGTGACATGCTCGAGTTGCAAAAATAGCCTCACTGTACAATAGACCCAATGTTGACCGAGCCTTCCCCGGGACCCTATACAGTGGAAGCTTTGTGTACCGGGCTGTCCTAAATAGGTTATAAGGATTGTAAATAAGCCTTCTACAAGTGTGTAAATAAAATTGTTCATGAACTTCTGAGTTTTGTTTCTGAATGTTAACAAGTTGAGCTTATAGATTTTCAAGTTTGTTTTCTTATTTTGTTGATCTTAAAAAATATTTTCAAGATTAAATATATACTATTGAATGAGCATAAATGAATTTGGATATTGAGCTTTCTTCATGAATATTTGATTCATTGACAAAACCAGAAATCCTAGTAAAAAGTCATCAATGAGAAGAAAGAAAGACATGTTCAAAATGAATTGTTCCTTTTAGCCATTATCCATAAATATCTAAAGAAAAAGATATCAATCTTTAAAATGCAGTGTCTTGTGTAAATCTTTTCTATTTGTTAGTTATTTGACCTTTCTTTTTGCTGCACAGGAGCTTGGTACTGATGTCAACCTATATGCTTTGGTCTTTGGTGAATCTGTCCTTAATGATGCAGTATACATATGTTGCCTTCTCAAAAAGTTAAACTATTTTCTAATACAGGATAGATGTATATGCTAACTAGCGTTTTGTTGGTTGCCTTTTGTGCCTTCTGCTGTGGTAATTCTGAAGATGGTGATCTCATTATACAGGTTGCATTTAAAGGTTATGACTACTTACACCCTCTTCTGCAAAGTACAAACACTAACTTTAATTTGATTGCATTAATTCCAGGACTATGAGTAGCAAGTCATCAGGGCAAAATTTAATTTTGGTCATTCTGAAGTTTCTGGAGACTTTTTTTGGTTCATGTCTTCAGGTCAGAATTCAAAAGTTATCAGTTATTATAGAAATAGTTGTGTATAACTAATTTAATTTTGATTTTTGAATATGTCATGTTGTTTTTCTTGCACCAAAGAAGGCATCTTCTGCACATTATTTATCACTCATTTTTTAGCATCTAATTACCTTGCATTTGTTGGCTAATTTTCATGATTGTTCATTGAGATTGTACTTTCTTGAATTAGGCAATCAGTATTTTGTTTGCTACAATGATATTATTGTTAGTTTAGGAAGATATTACAAGTCGCAAGTATTTTATCACAAATATACTAGTTCACTGTTATATGTGTATGTTGGTGTTTTCTTCATAGGGAAGCGGACATCTTACAACAACCACCAAGCCTTATTCCCTAGGTCGGATAGGCTATATGGTGGGGAAGCAGACATCTTACATGCATTATTATTAATATTGGTTTAACATTTGACAATCTTACAATTTTCTAGTTAATTGTTGTATTTATTGATTGAGATTGCACCTTGAGCCATATCTCTATTTTTCTTTACTACAAGGATATCCCTATTGATTGAGATTGCACCTTGAGCCGTATCTCTATTTTTCTTTACTACAAGGAAGTACAGTCTCTCGTCCAACAATTGTCAAAACTTTAATTGTACTTGCTGTTCGGAATCAACCTTCCAACATAATTGAAATACATATTTTATTTTTTTTATTGCTCAAACTGAAAGTCATCTTCTATCTGTTTATCATATCCTCTTGTTAGACTAAGTCATGGGTAACTTTGGTTTCAGACCAATTTCAGATGACAACATTGCATCTCTATCGTACTATAATATAGTTGTATCATAATTATCTTCTAGAATCTTTTGGTCTACTATTTTTAGTTGTGAATGCTCATTTTATATTTCTATTTGTTGTGACAATTCATATCCAAGGGAAGGAATCAGCTTATAGTGCAAAGCTAAGGGACGCGGCTGTCTTCATCTGGTTGACTGCACTTGGATGAAGCTACTGGGGTGCGGTTGTCTTCATCTATTTGTTTATTTTAGTTTTTGGTTCTTGATGTATATGATACTTTGATAATGTTATCTCAGTTTGGACTAATACTGGGGATATCTTGATGTATGATATTTGATGATATTTTGATGTATTATAGTTTAAAGTGTGTTTGCTCAATATTGTTTAATTATTAAAATAATTTAATTTTTAAATGGTATTTATTGTAAATTGTTGGCTACCTCAACCAAAAAAATGATTTTTATTTGTTGTTAAATTATTGTTTAAATCACACAGACAACGGTTTAATACTATTGTTAACCTGTTGTCGATCACATTAAAAGACAACGGTGAAAACCTATTGCTACACTGTTGTTATTGACTATAAACGACAACGGTTTGTAACTGTTGATGTAGACCACCCCTTTTAACAACATGGCCTTTAACAACAGTGATTTTCGTCTACGACAACGGTGAACGCCCGTGGTTAATAAGCATTTTTCTACTAGTGCTCCATTGTCAATGGGATTTTAGTCCCACATTGGGAGCTTCTAGTAATGGAAAGGGAGGTGGAAAATAAAAAGACTCCATTGTGAATAGGACTTTAGTCCCACATTGGAAGTCTTAAGGCATAATTGTTGGTTTATATTGTTTCACAAACATGTTAGTTGTGAACAAATGTAAGGGGAGACACTCTCTCTCACACTTGGGTGTGCGGGGGTACAAATCCAGGGCTCGGATTTGTACTGAACCAAGTGGACTCGTGTGCGTGCACGACCTGCGCGCGTTGAATGTTCGACCGGTCGGGGCAAAATTTGTCCAAGCAGATAAACCAATATTTTGTCAAATTTTTTGCTCAAATGTAACTGATGTTAACTATTGATTAATGCAAAATGAGTAACCCCAGACGTTTGGATCTGGCCTATTAATTGACAGTAAATGGCGTTAGTTCGGTCGTTGATTACTGCAGGGTCTAAGCAAATATAAAGAGATTGTGACTGAGAACAAAATATAGAGAGAATATAGATTGTCTTACACCTCGTTCCCAACTCCCTGATAGCGTTTAGATACTTCTTCAGTTCGTCACGAGCAACGGGTGATCCATTGTGTCCGTGGTCCCGCTGTTGTATCCTGAGAGACAGATGTCCATCGGAGCCTCGAAGCACCGTCGGAAGAGGACAAATCTGTTTAAAGGAAACTGCGTTGCGCAGGCCTCAGCAACATTCGAATTTCAGCTCGGGAGATTCTGTTCGGGAGATCCCGGGCGGTGGTCGAGAGATTCTACTCGGGAGATCTTGAGCAGTGATCGGGAGATTCTGATCGGAAGATACTGGTCGGGAAAGTCTAGTCGGGAGACTCTGGTCGGGAGCCTCTGCTCGGGAGATTTCAGCTTGGGAATTCCATCTCGAGAATTCAACTCGGGAGATTGCAGTCTGCATAAAAGACAACTCGAGTCACTCAACAATTAAGTTAAAATTATTTTTTATAATTTTAATTTATTATAAACCCTCTAAAAAGAGTATATCCTCTACCAGTTTCAAAGATCAAATTTCCATCATCGCCATTTGTACCTGGTGCAATTGTCACAATACAAGGCAACACATCCTCTACTTTGCCAACGAAGTTAGTCCAACGTCATTGAACATATAACAAGAATAGTCCGATGCATAGAACTCAAATCAATGCATGTCGCGCGTGGAATTTTATCCTTACTTTATAAAAAATGATTTTCGTAGGTCATTATATCGTACGACAGGAACTTCATTCACTTCTGAATCAAACGATTTGTCTTGTGCCTTCATGCTATCTCCGCGGTCGCTATCCATGGCCCACTGTCCCTTGCTCCTTTCCAAATCTGGTCCACTTCGCCATTAATGGCCCACAACGTCCTAGTGAATCTGTCTTGTCAAGCTGATTAACTCCTGATCCACAGATTGGTGTAGGAGCTCAAATAATGTAAATTAGGCAATTGAGCATTAAAGTGGAGGAATTCTCAAAAATATATCCATTTTTTAATTTATAAAATGACACGTTTATTTTTCCATATTCAAATGGTAACGATATATCCTCGTATTATATGCAAATTACGACGCCAAGTGATTTGGGATGAGGAGAATTTTTTCCAATTATAATAAATTTATCATTTTCTAATAATTGGATATCTCTGTTGGAACTATTTTTTTTTTTTTATTCAGTGATCCTTAAGCCCCAAGCTTATCTCATGGAAGTTAATTTAGATATACAAGATTGTTACCCTAAAAATATCA
Organism: Boesenbergia rotunda; assembly: GCA_024364735.1. Lineage (NCBI taxonomy): Eukaryota > Viridiplantae > Streptophyta > Magnoliopsida > Zingiberales > Zingiberaceae > Boesenbergia > Boesenbergia rotunda. Next base: position 210,778 of record JAGFNQ010005033.1, on the reverse strand, counting down.
TGTGCCAGCGCTACGGCCCGGAGGCAATCATTAGTTTGTGTGTATATATATAGCAGATGGACCATAGATTCTTGTTTTGTCGACGTCAACATGGCATCTCCGGGAGCCTTTCTTTTTCCCGCCTTCCTTTTCTTCTTCCTCGCCGGCTGCTGGCCGCCGGTAGATGCGGTCGAGAACTCGACGGAGTTCATCCGTGAGGCCTGCGCTGGCACCTTGTACCCGCAGCTCTGCTTCAGTTCCCTGGCCGGCTACGCCGCGGTGGTCCAGCAGAGCGACGTCCGGCTCTCGCAGGTGGCGACGAACGTCACCCTCGCCCGGGTGCGCTCCGCCTCCGCGAACGTCTCGGCGACGCTGGCTGGCGCCGGGGCCGCGGCGGGACCGCGGCTGCAGGCGGCGCTGCGCGACTGCGCCGAGGTGCTGAGCGACGCGGCGGAGTGGGCGGGGCAGGCGGCGGAGGCTCTGCGATCGGCGGAGAGCGCGGAGGGGCCGGAGCTGGCGTGGCAGGTGTCCAACGCGTTGACGTGGATGAGCACGGTGCTGACGGACGAGGACACGTGCGCGGACGGGCTGGCGAAGCTGGTGGCCACGACGGCTGCAGGCGGCAGCGACTCGATGGCCGGCGAGGTGTACCGCCGGGTGATGCAGGTCGAGAAGCACACCAGCGTCGCCCTGGCCCTCATCCACAAGCTCGGCTTCTGATCGACCACCGTACGTCAACTACTCTCCTGCAATTTCAAACTCCATCTCTCCTCTGTTAAGCACTTAATCTTCATCCTGGATGATGATTAGTACGATTCTGTGTCGTGATAAGTATACGAATATATGGATGGATTATTGAAACAAATCCTGCAATTTCAGCCGTTTATATATCGTGATCAAGATTAGATGCACCCCTAATTCAGATTGATAGATCAAATAATTCAATTATAAAAAAAATTAGACATCCAAGAGGTTATACTTATTGAAAAAAAAATTGAGAAATAAATTTAAGAGGATAAGAATATATATACGATGAATAAATATTTCAATTATATATAAAAACGGTGTTATAACAGTCATACACACGAAGAGAAAAAATATTATACATGCAAGTGTTATTTTTTTCCCTATACTGTAGGTTTTCATTTCAAATTTATAATAATTTTATTTTTAAATAAACGATACTCGTAAAAGAAGATGAAATAATTTTAAGTAATAAATATATTTAAAAATAATGATATTACGTAATTAAAAGAATAAAATTGAAATTTTATTTAATATAAAATAAGATAGTGGGGCCATTTAAGATAAATGGGTCGGTCGTCCTAGCGCCCCGTTAGTGGTGGTCTGGGTCAAAGGCTCTCGAGGACCCATCAGAGAGGTAGTCTGAATGGCCAATTCAGCCCGGCCTCGACCCGAGAGTGATTCTTGAGTCACGGAGTGACGGAGCCCCGACGCTTCACGAAGGTGAGGGCCCGAGTCAGAAGAATCTCGACCAACGCCCTAAAACTCCCCTGCAATGTAGACCCGAGCGGTGAGGGTATCAATCCTCCAGGCAATTCACTTCGAACCCAGTCGGGGTATGGCCACTCGGGCACATCCTGACTCAGGAAGCATAGTTACACTCGGTAACAGTGGCCTTTGGGCCCTAGTCCATTCCCAGCCCTCAATCGGCACCATCACTTTAAGTCGCCAGCCGGCACTAGCATTCGAGGTTTTGTCGTGACTCATCCGAACAACCACTCCCTGACACCAGACTAGCAGAAGGAGTACGAAGTCGGCACAAACCTAATACCATTCAGGTCCAAATCGCGAGTATTCTGCTGACGCCATAATCTCCCTGCCATACCCTAACACCCTGTACTATGCTCACCTACGTTTGGGTCAGGCCGAGCGGCGCCTGACGGCGCTCGCCTATAAGTTGACAGTGCCCCTTTCCTTATTCCGGTATGCGACACAATATTCTGTCATCCTGGCTATGCCTTACCCTGTCCTCGTATACGACAAACAGGTGGCAGACAGGGCAGAAGCTGTCAGCTTCCCCGGTTATATGAGCCTCTCAACTCCTCATCCCCCAGGTACGCACAATAGATCCCGGGACCGACGGTTTCCTTGGCTTAGATCCCGGGATGTATGTGTGGTGATCCGCGCTCCCCAAGGTCAGACCAACCTAATGGCAATGCCCTGAGCTTCCTAAGCTAGTAGCTTTGCGTACTCGGCATAGTTCTGGTCGTCAGATTCTTTTCGATTTCCCCAAGTGGCCAACACTTAGACACTCTCGCACTCTAGTGTTTAACCCAGTCACTCGTGAAGCTGAATTGATCGATATTTTTCTCACCCGAGTCGCTCTCACTAACAATCGCCCGAGCCATTAACATTCGAAGGACAATCACATCCGAGAAAGCATGAGCAAAAGAATGATTATATTAAAAGGAGCAAATGTATTACAAAATTTGAGGCAAGCCTCTACAAGAAAGAAGAAATGGAAAACCAAAAACCCGACCCTCAATTGAAGCGTCGGTGGACCGCCTCTGGCAGGTTTTGGGTCATGCCCGAAAGCTTGACCATGAAAAGGGGCAGGTCGGGGGTAATATGCCCGCCCTGCTTGAGCTGCTCGAACATGTTAAACATTTGATGCTTTGACATGGCTCGAAGCTGCTCAGAGACCTGTCGGCTGAACTCCATAGAGTTGATGTACTCAACCCTACAGGCGCCCCACCGACCGGCCTCCCCCTCCTTGTAGGAGCACAGCTCCTCGAGCTCTGCTCTAGCTGCTTCCCACTCTACCTTCTCAACCCTGAGACGCTCGAGCTCCTCCTTTTGATGGTTCAGCTCTTGGTCCTAGGAGGTCAGCTCAGTCGTCAGCTCCTCTGCTCGCTTCGCCTGGACCGCTGCCTCTTCTTCCTTGGCTCGTACCTGAGACTTGAGGGACTTGGAGGCCCCGGATGACTCCAGGAGACCGGCTTCAGCTTTGGTTAGCTTGTCTAAAGTCTTCGCCTGGAGAGCCCAAGCCTTACGCTCAGTGTACTCCAGATTGGAGATCCTGATGTTTGAATGAGCGAGGGTCAGGTCCGCCGTCTCGGTCTGGCTACAGGCAATCCCCAGTTGCTCTTCAGAATGGGCCAGACGGTCCTGCAGGGCAGCGACCTCGGCTCGCAGGTCGGTCAGGGTGGATTCATTGGAGACGAGTTGGGTATTCTTGAGTCTAGTCTCCAAGAACTCCACCCGTCTCTCGGCTCATTCCCGAGCTGTGGAGTGGGTCAAGAGTGACATAGACAAGCTATGACACGACCCCCAGAACTACAAGAAAGAAAGGGTCAGGAGATCCTAAAGCTAAATAACAAGCAAAGAAAAGAATTGAATGGAAGTGTACCTGAGTGGCGTCGAGGAAAAAGGAGTCTGCCTTACTACCCAACCCTCGGGCCCTTGCAGATAGCGGTTGGCTACTGGCCCATACATGCGCAGCTCCTGGCACCGGTCGAGTAACTCGCCCCGTGGCACGCCTAGACGGCAGTCGGACCGAGTGGGCACCAAAAGATGCACGGGCGACTGGTTGATTTGACCCTCGGCTGGTGGAGAGCCCGACCTCTCTGGTAGTGGGAGGTCAGGTGTGCCGGAGGAGACCGAGGGGGCGGCAACAGGAACCAGAGCGGAGGTTGTCCGGGGGGCTCCCGAGTCAGGGGCCACCTTCTTCTTCTTCTTCTTCTTATTCTTCAGGCATTTGCTGGAAGAAGGCCGAGACGAGTCCCTCGTCGAGGAAGAAGCTCGTCGACGCTTGGAGGGAGTAGGCTGCTCAGCCGTTGCTGGTGGTGCCGTCTCAGGACCGAGGGCTGCCAGTGTCTGCTCCAGGACAGTCGGAGCCGGGGCTGACGGAGCAGTCTCGGTCGGGGCACTCTCCCTCGCCTGCAGTTGGGCGGCGGCCCGAGCCACTAGCTCGGCGTCATCCATGTCAAAGCCTTCCTCTAAGGTTGCGGCTAGCATTGTCGCGGCTGCAAGAATAACATGATCTCAGTTAGAGCTAAAAAATATTCGAAGGAAATAGCGCAATACTTACCGAAGGAGGTCAACCGTGGAATCGGCACGGGGCTGAGGCCGAAGGCGGAGAGGAGCTCCTCCTTCAGCAGGTTCACTCCGTGGAAATGTTTACCGCCAAGCTTAGACAACGCCGACTGGTAGGCCGCGGAGGTGCGGTAATTTTTGGATAGGGGAGGAGAAGAAGGGAGATCTTCGAACCAGGCCGTGGGCCAGCTCGGGTCGGAGTAGGCTTGACGAAAAAATAGTGTTCCTTCCAACCTTTGTTAGAGGATGGAAGTTTCGCTAGGAAGGAAGTCTTAGCTCGGGCTTGAAAAAAGAAGTCGCCCGGATCTTGTTTTTTGGGACAGAAAAAGTAATGAAAGATCTCGGGTCAGAGGGGTACCCGGTACAAGGAGAAAATGATAACCGAGCTGCACATCTAACGGATGGCGTTCGGGGCTAGTTGGACAGGGGTATCCTGAAATAGGTGCAAACGGAAGAAATGAAGGGATGGATGGGAAAGCGGAGGCTGGCTTGTAGGTGGTCTCGGGACAAGGTAATGAAAACGGAAGGGGCAAAATCGGGTCGGTCAGTCGGATCGGGCAAACGAAGTCGATGGTTGGAGGGAATTTGGTAGTCCGAATGAAGTTGGTCGAGATCATGAGAATGGAGGTCGATCACCATGGTAGAGTACCATGGCTTGGGGCGTGAAGAAGGAGACTCCATTAAAGAGTGAGAAGATAGGAAAAATAACTGAAAATTGAAAGATTGCCGGAGAAGAAGGTCGGAAGAATGGATTCGCCGGAACCCTAGCAGAGCGCGGGGCAGCAGCAAGGTGGTGTCGAGGGTGAAAAGTGATGGTAAAAACGGAGAGATAAAAGGCCTATTTATAGGGTCTGGAAAGCGACGCCTGTCGTCCGATGACGAGTCGGAAAAAAGGCGGGATCGAGCCAGGACCGTCCGATCAAGCCCGAGGCGGGTATCGAAGCGACAGGGCACACGTGCGAATCGGACATTTGCAGAGGCGGGCAGCAGACTCATCGTTACCCAAGAGGCGAATGGCTCGCGGACACGTGGCCCAAGCAATCAAAGCGACAATTAAGGAATGATATGGGATGATTCGGCGTGGAGCAAGAGGGAAAATCGAAGAGACAGGTGATGAGAATGTTCGTCGGCCAGGTGAACCGCTGACTCGGGGTCGACTGGGGATCAAATTAGCCACGAGAGCGTGCCACTCGGATGCGTCAAGCTTGTGCCAGAATGACAGTCCAGTCAGTCAGACTCGGTACCTCCTTCGACTAGACTCGAGGGGGATGCTTATGATCCCGACCCATGTTTAGGGGCTTGGCCCATCGCGCGGATAAGTGGGTCGGTCGTCCTAGCACCCCGTTAGTGGTGGTCTGGGTCAAAGGCCCTCGAGGGCCCATCAGAGGGGTAGTCCGAACGGCCAATTCAGCCCGGCCTCGACCGGGAGTGATTCTTAAGTCACGGAGTGACGGAGCCCCGACGCTTCACGAAGGTAAGGGCCCGAGTCAGAAGAACCCCGATCGGCGCCCTAAAACTCCCCTGCAGTGTAGACCCGAGCGGCGAGGGTATCGATCCTCCAGGCGATTCACTTCGGACCCAGTCGGGATATGGCCACTCGGGCACACCCTGACTCGGGAAGCATAGTTACTCTCGGTAACAGTTGCCTTTGGACCCTGAGTTCATTCCCAGCCCTCAGTCGGCACCAATCCATCTAAGCCGCCAGCCGGCACTAGCATTCGAGGTTTTGTCGTGACTCATCCCAACAATCACTCCCTGACACCAGACTAGCAGAAGGAGTACGGGTCGGTGCAAACCTGATACCATTCAGGTCCGAATCGCGAGTATCCTGCTGACGCCATGATCTCCCTACCATACCCTGACACCTCGTACTACACTCACCTACGTCTGGGTCAGGCCGAGCGGCGCCTGACGGCGCTCGTCCATAAGTTGACAGCGCCCCTTTCGTTATTCCGGTATGCGACACAATACCCTACCATCCTGGCTATGCCTTACCCTGTCCTCGTATACGATAAACAGGTGGCAGACGGGGCAGAAGCTATCAACTCCCTCAGCTATATAAGTCTCTCCACTCCTCATCCTCCAGGTACGCATAATAGTGTTTTCGCTATTGTTCTATTGCTTTCGCTGCTCTTCCACCACCGGGGACTAACTTGACCGTCGAAGTGTCTTGCAGGGGATTTTTCCTGGTGGGTTCTAACGGTCTCTTTCTTACAGATCGGAGTCAGTCTTAGTAGTTCGTGATCTTCAAGAGACCGCGTACTCTTGAGAGTTTACCTCACTTTGCGACAGGATTAGTATTAATATAATATGCTTAACGTTGAAATCAACCGATGTGGGATGCTATGACCTCTGTTTTGAATTAGATACAGTACAATTCAGATCGAAACAAGTCGAAGCTCGCGGGGCAGCGTCTAGGCGCCTGGATTCTCCTAGACCAACCTGGGCACGGTGGATATAGGGAAGGTGTCATCTTAACTAACTTGTCACAGGGGGTCCAGCTCCCATGGACGTGGATTGGCTTCTTGCACATGCATACTATAAGATCAGATCAGAAGCTTTACGTCTCTGCTAATTGTATCTCTTGACGACTCCATTTGCCTGATGGCCACAGGAAGGAGGCATCGACCGTGAAACGTCGTAGCTAACTTATCTCAACTTGCAAATTAAATTCTGCATCGTCATCGTGAATAATTAAGCAGCCAAAGTAGTTGACTGGATAGGGAAGTTTCAGTTCAACGCGCTACGAATCCAGTTCACGCACAAAGAATCCTTCTGGAATTTGAACGATAGTTTTTTGGGAGGTCAATTAGTGTGACAAGTACATGTCGGCCGCCAGTGAGGCAGGATTTTGCTCGACGGAACCGAGATTTCGACATCTACTTACGGGTCTTCACAAAATCCTGTCCAGATTTTCAGTTACATTGAGAATTAAGTTAAAGACTTCTGGTTCCAAGGGCAGTTGGAGTCCTATGGATTTCAGATTCAATTGAGAGCGACCCTTACGGTACACAAAAATCCTTTCGATACAGAATACCTGTGGAAAATCTATTCTATGCAGCTTTCTCTTACTTTATTGGAGATTGTTTTCGAAACTTGAACTCTGACCTCCATAACTTTGTCGATCAATGAAAGCTGAATTTTCTTCTTGGACTCAAACAAAGGATAATGGACCATTAAAGAATGAATACGAGAATGTCCCCGTATAGACACCCAATTGATTAGAAAATAACAAATTTACTACAATGAGACATGGATCAATTTCCGACGACGAGCATATGCCCTTGAGGAAAAAATTCCTCCTACTCCCTAATTATTTAACGGTCGACTATAAATTAATCTCGTAATTTACCTTCATTCACATAATTTAAAACTAGACTATTAGAGACATCCAAGATGAACGTAATATATTTGTCCTACCATCACAAGCTTCAGTTAAAAGATGTCAATAGGAAGATATTGATCACAAGTCATATGTCACTAGGAAGATATTAGGTAACACTGGTGAAGTCCAATAGCTTAAGTTGCCCGTTTATTTCATACAATACAAATCCAGACAAACACAAATAAGAGAAAACAACTACCTTCTCCAAGGTAAAGTAAACATAGTGAATAATTATAAAGACACCGACAAGCATTTCCACGAGGCCAACACTTCAATGTACAATTTGACTGTTTTATTGAAACTGTTCGCTTAACTTTAAAGTTCAAAGAACTGAAACTCACCCAAATGCTTCCCACAACTCACATGGTCTTCAGAAAAAAATTACAGAACCACATGAGCGGATACTGCATAAGCAAGAAAGAATTAAAGCTTACTTACCTGTCAGGCATATCTTGTTTATCTCGATTCCCGCTGTATCCCAACAGGACGAGCTTATACATAAAAATAAAAGGATATACAACTTCTAACCCAGATGACTTCTTTGCTGCGATTCCATCTTATTGTGGTGGTTCGACTTATAGATGCTGCGATCAAAGTCATACAACTTGGAGCAGATTAGAATGCAATGATCATGTTCTTAGCTGCCCCGGAACATTCCATGATGGTCCTGAAGGATGCTGCATGTTCTCAGGCTGAGGGGAAGATTCCCGTGATTCTTCAGATATCTGTATTTCCTACATTCAGCATCCCAATTAATATTTGTGGTTAAACCAAAATTGTAAAAGAAGCAAATGTCATATGCGAGAACAGAAAATTGAGGCAACAATACTTGACAAGCAGCATATACCTGTGACATAGTGGAGCTAGACAAACTAGGAGATTGTAGCTGTGATCTAGAATGCAACCGATGCCTATGCTGCATTTGCTCAAATTTTTGAAGCTTCGATTGGAAGTCAATTGCAGTATATTGAGTTCTGCTGTCCTCTGTTACTTGTAGAATCTGGGAATAGGGATTTTCTGATGATGTGCGCTTTAGTTGTTCGACACCAAGAGTGTACAATGGTACAGTTTTTAGACGGGTCCTCAGTATCTTGAATGCTGCACTTTGCTGCATGCCCAATAACATAGTTTAACATGAATAATGGGTTTTAAGAGCCCTAATAGCTAAATTATCCATACGAACATTATGTACTATACTACTGTTGAAGTATATAGAAACTCTAAACCAAAAAGAAAAATGTAAGGAAAAGAGAACCAGACTGAAACTCAAGTTCCTCTAAGAAATGAGTTATCATTTAAGGTTGTGAAGGTGGGCATTCAAATGTTTTTCAAGTTAAGAGCATAGTTCAACAGAGTGAAATGGAGGTCCATTTGTCTCTGTGTGTATCTGAGTACATATGTTCCTTCTGTTCTGTTCTGTCGTTTCAAAAAATAAAAAATAAAAAATAAATAACAGATCGGACAGCTAAAAGTTGAAGTGTTATGGTATAACTGATCATTGCCGGAGTATTAATGATCAAACTAAGTTAACTTCCATTAGTTGAAAGCCCAATATACAAAAAGTTAACTGTCTGATAAAGAAGATGTTTTCCTAATATACAGTTAATGCAGGTCCCGAACCAAAAGATCTCAAAACTTAAACTAGATCATTGATAGAACCCTTGAACTTCATTCCCGGTGAGAATGGTTCTCCAACTTGGTAAAAAAGAGTATTCTGAGGTACAAATAACATAAATAATATATATGACTGTCCTATGCTCAAGTCCATGTCTTCCAGATCACTTCAATTTTGCTGCCTTATCATTGACTTATCTCACTTCTAGGACCAAAATTCTGTATCCTAGATCTCTCTTTTGCAAAGTATAGTTGGAGCAGTGTTCAAAAACCCTCATTGAGGATCTTGGCTAGCATAGATTACTGACAACTTGACTTAGGATGTTATGTTCTCTGTCAATCTTAGTGCTTGCTCAATGATACAAAAATACCCTATATGATATATAGATTAGCAAACATACCTGAGGCAACAACATTAAAAGGCCATACAGAGTCTTCAATAGCCATGTATGTTTTCCAGGCTCGAGAAGCTACAAAATGCAAATGCATGAGCCACGGTAGAAGAAACAATACCTAATGGAAATCAAAACTTGAGAGCAAATCAAAATTCAAAAGCACAGGCAGGCTATACGTTCTCACGCATCCTCTAAAGGTTGCTCTAGAAAAGAGCAGCTACAAATGAGAATATACCTGCAATCTGATGTAAGCAAAAATTGGAGTCTCCAGCAACCGGATTAACTTGTCCAGTTGAACCAAAAACTTTGCATTTATGTCTTCTTCACACAGTGACTGAATCAAAGAACTGGCATGATTGTATGCCTAACATGGGAAACATAAAAAGTCAGAATGTCTCTGTAACATTTCGAGTAAAAGATATGAATGATTGTAGCTGTACCTGAGCTAGTAGGCACAAACTAATTGTTGCCATAGGCGAATGGCACCAAGAAGAATACAATGAGATGAATAGGTCCTTGCCTGAAGAATTCACCAATGATTGCTTCACAAGCGCTCGTAAGTCCGCCAATTCCGATGAAGTTAGTAAAATTAAGTTCAATGCCTAAACAAAGACGAATCAACACAAATCACTTTTTTTAGCTAGAAATTTTCGAATAATGCTTTAAGATCAGGTTCATCTCATATATACTTGAACCATAATGGATGCAAAGCCCAAGTCAGTTTCATGCTCTAGATTCAAAGAAAATTGGCGGTAAACCCGCTCTGCATCCAAAAGAACACAAAGTCTTCGTACAATCAAAGCTCCACGCCTGCAAACAAAACATAGAGCTTATGCTTAATAAAAGGTAGTACACCAATAAATTATTTGCTTCTATTATATTCATAAGAAGAAAGAAAATAACCTCAGTGTGATGAGCGCTAAGTAAAACTTACAAACAAAAAAGTTTGCCATACCTTTCAAGAAGGGCACGGTCTCTATGAAACTTGCGAACTAGAAGTTCAATCAAACGGCAAAAATGTTGAGGATCTTCTGCTATGCAAGCATGAACTTCAAGTACCAAAAGGACAACCTTCCATTAAGCATACATGGCAAATTTCATCAGAAATGAAGCAAGAGGCAGCTATAGTGCTTATTGTGTACAAGCAAACATTATGAAGCATGTAAACAAGATAGGGTAAGGACAACATGTATCAACTGGCCAGTACCTGAGACCATGCAATTTACCAACATAGTGATTTATTAAATCCAAGCATCAAATATCATGGGAAAGAAGAATACTTCTCAACCCAGAAAGGACACACTTTAACTCAACTCATAGCGCGAACAACAAAGGAAAATGGTCACGACCAAAAAACAGGAGCTGATTGAGCATAAAGGCTCTGCAAATATTTCAAGAGATCTTATTTCCTCCCAAACATATAAGCAAAAATTGCTCTTGTTCATTAACAGAAGTTTAAAGAACTGGTGTAATTGATATCACAAGAAATCACTAGGTATAGCACCAATTTAAATCAACTTTCTTTTCACTAATTCTCAGCAAGATTCTGAAAGTACATGTTCACAAACAATATGCACATCCCTACAAACTTATTCAGGTCTTCATGAAATTGACACAAACCACTTACCAAATGAAACAGCAATGCTCAACAGGTTCTAGATTTCTATCCTTAGTCCTCCAAATCAATCACTCATAATATTGGAAAGATTAAACTTCATATGTATTCCAAAATTGGACAAACAAAGAAACCAAAGTAGCTCACTTGATACTTTATCAAGCAAGCAATGTGAGAAAATGCAAGTTGACAACAAAGATGATTAACTTTGAAAGTTGTTCTTTTTAAGAAGTGGTCTGGCCATAATAATGAGATAGCATGGCAGTATCCTCCTTGCATTGACAATGAAAGGAATGCCCAAATGCAGAGAGCTATCCTAGCTACCCATGCATGTAATAACACCAATTTATTCACATGGCCTTGTAAACTAAATGGAAAAGACTGGGTACTTCTGGTGGCTCTTATTGGCCACGATGCCCTACCAAATTAACAATTCATATTTGATTGAATACTTGCTGCTACTTAAAATAGATCTTTTAGATATATGAATACAGTTTAAAGTAGACCCACTAGAAGGACAATTACCGAATGATGTAGAAACCAGCAGTTTTTGGATTATAGATTATGTTATCCAAAGTGCTGATCCTGCCTAGCATGTTTGTGATGATTTCTAAGTCAATCAAGCGCAAAGCAGCCATGTACTTGTACAATATACTAAAGCAAACAGCACATCAAATTTAACACAACTAATTTTCATGCAGGTGGACAATGGATCAATTGATAAGAAAAAGAAGATACAAAAAATGTTTGTCAAAATGTCACTTCCCCCTTGTAGTATAAGTGTAGTATCTGAGCAAGCACATATCTGCGAGTTTGTTTCTAATTAATAAGAATATATGTCATCATCCATTGATCGTTTTTTGCATGGCCAAGTCTGGAGCACATATACATGATTAACACTAGGGCTTGGAAAAACAAAGAATATCTACATTCCAAGGATAGTTGTAGTGATATATTACAAAAAAGAACCTGGTTTCCCTACAAATGTAATTCATGCTAGAGAATTTCATCAATGATAACATTAACTTAAGAGAATCTTCAAGAATTACCCTGTTTGAAGAATCTGAAAGAGCATTCATAAGAGAGTCGAAGGTGCAATTCAAATATGAAATAACCTGTCCAAGAAAAATGAATGAACATACTCCCACAATATTAGAGCTATTATACATCTTGTAGAATGCAGTCACAATTATAAACACAACTAACAGTAGTGAGAGAGAACAATAGAATGAGTCAATGACTGGGGAAAATGATATAGACACGAGATGATACAAACTTTTAACATATTTTCTTATATAATTGACCGCATGAAGAAATGCATTAACACTTCTTAAATAGAAGACTTGATTTGCAATACATCTGCAAAAGTAATTTTATGACTGAAAAATATCCACAACATATAATTCGATGTTTTATATCTAATGTTCATGGATTCACACATGTGATTGATTGAGAACACTAGTGATCTTAAATTATAAACAATTGACCACAGCAACACAAACTTCAGAAAAATGATAAAATCAGTGTTGTAAAACTCGGCCTGGGGCGCCTGGGCGGGCGCCCTAGGCGCCAATCGGCCCCCAGCCGCCCCGATTTTGTGCGAATCGGCATGATTGTGGCGGGTGGCCGCCTAGGCGGCGCCTGGGTGGCCTGGGCGCCGCCCAGGTCAGTTTTTTTTTAAATTTTTAAAGAAATTTGATATAAAATTATAGAAAAGTGGGATTTGAGGAGAAATATGGTTAGCTTATTTCTAGTTTCCTAATAATTACAGCAAATCAAATCAAATCTGGTTAGCTTATTGAAGCTCGAGGAATATGGTTAGCTTATGGATAGCCTTTATGACTTGGATCTGTTTATAGTATTACCAAAAATACTATATACCAAAAATACTATATGCGATATGCCAAATACTATATGACTTGGAATAGTATTATAAACAGTAAAAACGCCTAGGCCCCGCCGAGGCCGCCTAGGCGCTAGGCGGTAGTCCTCCGCCCGACTGCCGCCTAACGATTTTTACAACCTTGGATAAAATATAGTATAGTTTGTCTACATTCATAATAAAATTAAGCATGGGAGATGACAGATAGACTAAGGTTAGAGAAACCATATAATATTAGCAGATGCATGTTTTGATCAAAGTATAATTAGGGTCAGAATATTAAAAAAAAAAAGACCTAGTTTGTCCCATTTTAGCAAATCTGAATGTTGGATAACCTCAAAATAAAGAAGGGGAAAGGAAGGGAATTGAGATGGAGTAAAGATAGACCACTTAAGCACCAAGGCACTTACAACAAAGAAAAGGATGCAGACAATGGAAAGGATTAGCCATAAAACATAACTTGTATAGAAAACAAAATGTTGTGACGAAGGCAGGGGTATGCTATCTGATCAAAATTAATCCCAATTCCAGACCAACTCTCTTTTTAATAATTATTTTTTAATTTATGAAATAATTGATAATTCTAATCATACACAATGGATGGTTCCATTGTGTTTAAGGAATCTAGATCAACCTTTCATTGTTAAGAAATTTATATATGTATTTTCTACCATGTGTTAAGTGTATTTCATCAATCACAGAGATCGGAGTATGCTAATAGAACTAAAACGAATTCCAAATAGCTATCTTTTTTTGTAATAATTTTTAAGTTAGGAATTAATTGTTAATTCTAATCATATCCAATGGATGGTTGAAGGAATCTAGGTCAATCTTTCACTGTTAAGAAACTTATCTTACTCTTTACTTTGTGCCATGTATTTCATCATCAGTGAATAAATTTAATTGCTAGTTGTCCATGCTAGCAATACCATGTAGTGGCAACTAACATCTGCTCAAGTGAATAAGCATAACATGGCATTGTCAGAAAATAATAATAATAATAATAATAATAATAATATGGATGACATGATATAATTTAGTTGATTTCTTAGAATAATTTGCGATTAAAAGGTTTTAATCAAAATTATCAATTGTTGAACCAATGTGGCATGTTGATCCATTTGAATGATCTGATGTGGATGCCATCTTCAATGGCTGACAGTAAGATATAGTGAATTAGCTTTGTCAAAAAGGCATAAATAAGATTGCTAAAATGAAAGTACCAAAGACATTATATAAAATCATTAATAAAAAAGATTGGAGCACCTTCTAAATCATTTATATAGGGAAACAACAGATCAAATTTTCCAACAAGTTCCTAGAAAGGCCACACAAGAAAAAAAAAGTACCTTGAATTAAATCATATCTCATTATCCAAGAGCTAACCAAGAATTAACTGTTTAGGTATATAAAAATGCAAAGAATTATCACCAAGAACAGGTTAACACAGAACAAGCTATAGAATTAAAAGTAATAAACAATATTATTAAAAAAAAAGTGCTAATTCAAGCCAATTCAAATTGGCAACTGCTAGACCATTCTTTTCTAAAATATGTTGGCGTAGGCAAGGAGGTTGATTAGTATAATCAAATTCAGAAATTAATAAACAATAAGTTGTGGACATATCCAACTCTTCGCACAATACTTCAATGAAATAAACAAAGCAAAAAATTAATTTTTTAGGATTGCTGCATATACAGATCAGCAAACTGTCTACCAATTACCTCGTTTCTATGCCGAACCAAAAGCTTTGAGATCCATTGTAATGCTTCAATTCGAGTTGCCTCCCATTCATTCATTAATTCTCTAACCAAAGAAAATGAAAAAACAAAGAAGTGACTTTCAAAAATAATCCCATATTCTCACACCAATGATGACCCACACCTTTTTTGAATGTCTCTGGAGAGAAGAATGACGATTGTTTATGTAAAGTTCAAATCAAACATTTGTATTACATATCTTTCACGCTGATTTAGAGGCAGGAGAGCCAAATTAACAAATTCTAAATGCAAAGCAATCTTCACATCTAACTGATAACTTATACACAGTGCTAAATAAACACACCTCCTTGCAATCGAGAGAATTGCATCTATATTGAATCCATCAGCTGGATTAGCATGGATGCCACGAAGCTCCTCATTGGTTTCACGAGCAACCTGTTCATAAAGCATGCAATAACATGAAACTTCATCAAAAAAGTTTATATAGAAAATGCAGAAGATGTGCATTCTACTCACCACTCTTATCTTTTCCTCTTTGTCAGATATGCATGGTAATATAGCCCCTAGAATTTCTGCATAGTAAGGCACAAGCTGCTCTCGACCAAGTTTTACAAACTCATTTATCTGAAAAACAAGATATTAGTAGTTTAATCATTAATTATCCTAAATTAAAATAATGAAGCTACAGAGAAGATGGGTCTTGCCAACAATTGATAAGGTTGAGACATCTATCATAATGACTAATTCCAAAAATATAATTAAAGAAAGTAACAAGAGGGCATACCCATGTGATAGCTGTCAATCGAGTAAATTCATCTGAAGAACCAGCCCTCTGTACTAATATTTCAGCCATACGTCCATAGTCTACATTCTTCATAACAGAAAAACCTCAAATTAGAAAAAATAGAATATAGTATAACCACCAAACGAAGATCTAGAGTTATAATTTCCAAAATTCTCTGAATATATATAGAATATCAAGCAGTCTTGCACTTGCACAACTATCTGGTTTAATTGAAGCTTACAGGAGAATTTTTTATTTCTTGAAGAAACTCAGATAGTGCAGAATCTGCTTGTTGTCGTATTTCATGGCTCGAGTCACTTAACATGTTGAACAAACCTAAGAAAGAATAATGTATGCAATCACTCCAGTGCAACCCCAAATAAATGTTTGCTTTTTCAGTTAGATTACCATCAAGAAAATCTGGTAGAAAGCCAAGCATGTCAATATCTGGCACACTATCCAACACAGTTATCCATCCAACCAAAAATTGTCGCACATAAGGATTGAGTACATTCATGCGCTCCCTTAGTAGTGGTATAAATTCTTCTATGCTTTAAAGGGAAAATAACAGCAATGTAAACACATTTCAGGGCCATACATGTAGTAAAAGAAACTAAAGCAGATAAGTTAAAATGGCACACCTGAATTGATCACTCTCGGTCACAATATCCTGTTGAAGGCATTGAACTCGAGGAGATTATCTATATTTACCATTTTTTCACAGATTGAACTCATCAAATCCAAAAATTACCTTTATGAGACGATCTAAAAGATGAGCTGCACTCTGCACGCTAGGATCAGAGTCTGCTGAAAGCTTACAAAGTGCATCAAATATCTTATTAAAGAATACAATAAAATCTCCTCTAACAACCTGCACAATGATAGAATAACATAGATAACCATTAATGAAGAAGAGCAAAAAATAATTTTATGAGGTAGACAAGATAAATAAATCCATAATCACCTTTGCAATATTATACAATGCTTCACAAGCATAATATCGAACTCTGCCGTCTTGATCAGCAAAAGATTTAAGAACTGGTGGTACAATTTTCTGTAATATAATCCAAAAAGGATATGTTAGCTAATAGCGTCCGTAACATAAACAAGCAGGAAAAACTTCCAATTTTGATAAATATAACATGTAAGTCTTACCTCCAGATGCTGAGCAGCGTCTGTTCCCAAACCAACAGTGGCCGCTGCAAGTCCTATTAACCCGCCCTGCAAGTAAAAAATAGAATATACAAGTTCACGAAGCACCAACCAACATAGCGAATTTTTAAGTCCAAACGAACGGTATGCTCATTCCAGAGAAATGAATATCACAGTTGCAAGTAATAGCGAAGGGACCTTCCTATGGTTTGCCTGCGGCGAGCCAGCAAATTCCGAGGTCAACAGGTTGATCACAGCCGAAATCTTATCATGCTCCCCAGAAAGTGCGAACTGTTTGATGATCCCTTCGATCTGCGCTCTCGAAATATCTCAATATGACCAAACACATCATTCACAAACAAGCAAGAATCCCCCTTCCCGAAGAAGTGGGGGAGAGGATCGGGATCGGTGCAGAATACCTCGAGAGCAGCATTCTTCCGCTTCTCGTAGAGCTTGTCTGCGAGGTTGCGGTAGACGTTGGCGGGGATCAACGACAAGGCGTCGGCCATGTCCCCAAAGATCTCGACGGACTCGATCAAACAAGGAAACCACTGTCTCGGAGGGCCTTATGCTCGACGAATCAGGACATGGCGGAGGGGGAAATCGGCTCCAATCGAGTCGAGACCTTCGACGGTCGATCGGGAGAGAACCCTAACGGGAGAGGGGAATGGCACGGAGCGAGAAAGAGGATAACTCCCGTTCTTCGTTTCTGTTTTAACGCCCCTTTTTTCGTTCTATTTTTTTCATAGAAAATTTCATTTTGATCCCTAATTGTTTTCAAAAAACCAACCATCGTTTTGAAATCTTTTATAAAGGGACTACATGATTTATCTCCCTTCCTGTACAAATGTATAATCTATCTCCCTTCCTGTACAAATGTATAATCTTAAATGTATAATCTGATAATGCACCTCTAAAGACCAAATTGGATCCTCTGTCCTGAGGATCCCATGTCCCCGTGTCCCGGACTCGTCGGCGATGGCCGGCGAGTCCTCCAATCGTCGATCGGATACTATTATTTGTTTTCGATTGTTGTCCCGAATTAAACGATATCATGGGAGAACAGTGAATCGGTCGAGATCGTCACAATTGCGATCTCGCGCGGATTCGACGGTGAATCTAGCGAGATCACAATTGCGACGATCCTCGACGGGTCCATCACACCCCCTAGGGTATAGTTTTGTTCGGGGCGGCCGTTGGAGACCGCTGGTGGTGTTCGATCCACAATCGGAGGATTGTCGGTCATCGCCGACGAATTAGGACATGAGGACATAGAGTGATTAGAGACAGAGGGTTTGTTCTCTGGATATCTTGGTTTGGTTATTCCATGATAAAATCTAGAGTTCGAAGTTCAGTTGTGAGGTAACATATTATTGGAAAAAAATTTCTTTAATAAGATAGAAAACTTGAGAATATTGATTGTTAGAATGAGTGTCCATCTATATTTTTCTTGACTTTAGTGCCTGATGAATTTATTATTTTTTTTAGGCGGACCTGGATTCGATTATTACTGATTTAATCATTTTTTAAAGTGTTACATAACTTGAGAACGCATGTAAAAAATGTGACTATCCTTTAAACCAATTGATTTTTTAGCCATACCAGACTATTTGATGTATGAAGTAGAGATATTAAATTAATGGTTACTTAACTTTATTAAAATTATTTGAATTTAATTTAAATTATTTCATTTTTAATCAGATTTATTAAATTAAGAGGATGTCTAGCTAAATTTATTAAAAATAATTTATAAGCTCGTATAATTTATAATCGTCGTTAGGTTTTATTTTAAAAATGTACCGTTAAAGTATTTGAATGAATTTATTTTAAACAACTTAAAATTTTTGATGTGTTTAGTATTGTAAGATCTTTTTATTAATAAAATTATCAAAAATATATATATTATTATTAAGATAATGTAAATAATTATATATATATATATATATAAACATACTTAACTAATTTATAATTTTATAATAAATATTAAACATATATAAAAAAATTATTTGATATTTTAATTTAGAAAATTTTATGTTGTATTTGCTACGCTTGTTTTCTATTTTTATTTCCATAAAAAATATGACTTTTTTAAAAAAAGTGTTTAGTTTTTATTTTCCAGACTTATTTTTGAAAAACAATATAGTATTTTTAGAAAAATAAAAAATGAAATACAGTCATTTCCTATAAAATGAGAAAATAGAAAGCGTTTGATTTATTCAATTTTGTATTTTTTTCAAAAAAATTATATTATCTCATTTTCTGAAAAATGACTTTATTTCATTTTTTAACTTTTCAAAAAATGTTATATCTTTTTTTGAAAAATGCAAATCAAACGCGCATCCATTGGAAAATCACATTTTATGTAGAAAATGAAAATGAAAAACTAATATACCAAACGTAATCTATGATTTTCTAGAAAACGAAGATAGAATATCGAGCAAACCAAACGCTTCATTAAAAATTTAATGATACCATTAATATTTCTAATAAAAATTGTAGTTAAAAATTGATCAACAAAGTCTGGTTGAGAGAGTTGTTAGTTTTGTAAAAAATTTGTGGGGAATAAGAAAGAAATTAATTAAAATTTATAAGGATATATTAGAAAAAATATTAAAGTAAGATTAAAAAAAAAGTCTCTTACATTTTTTTTAACTGTCAAACAATTTATTTTGACAACTTATTAGTTGTTTATAATAAATTTTATCAAACATATTTGACAACTTATAAATTATTTTATATAGCATGCCCTGCACTCTCTTAATCAAAATTACTTCAACTTTATTAAATTTATTATAACGGTTATAACTTTAAAAAAAATTATGTACCACTTGACTACTTTAATTTTATGTAATAATTTTAAAATTATATAACTACTATATAATATGAGAATTTTAATTAAATTAAAATAAATCTGATCAATTTTAAATAATTTTAATAATTTAGTAAAAAATATTTAGGGAGTGTTTGGGAAAACTTTTATTTCTTGAAAAATGATTCTTATAAAGATTATTTCGAAGTCAGTGATAAGTAAAGCATGGAATATTTAGAAATAGAAGTCAAAAGTTGATATAAGTAAAATTTAAATGTTTGATGAATAATTATTTTTAAACTTAATTTTTAGTTAAATAATAATAATAATATTCTTAAATTTTATAAATTATTATTTTTAATTATCTAAATATAAATTTGATGCACCATTAATAATGTTTTATATATTTATTATTATATTTTAAATATTATATCAATATTATTATTTTTAATAATATATATTTAAAAAAGATATAAATATATATATATATATATATGACAAAATTTATAAAAATATGTAAAAAAAGTCTAAAAATATAAATTATATAAAACTATACAATTTTATTTAAAAATATGATGACAAGTACGATAAATTTATTAAGGGTATAAATGTCAACTTTTAATTATAAACCATAAGAAAAAAAAATACAGAAGCAAAAAAAAAATATCAATTTTTTGCTTAAAAGCAAAAGTTATAAAAATTAAAGCAAAATCTGATATTCACAAATACTCTAAAATATTTCTGTGCAACCAGAATATAAAAAATAATTAGCAAAAGCTCTCCCAAACAATATTTTAATATAAAAATATATAAAAGGTGCCTTTTGGCTATTTTTAAATTTGAGCGTGTGGTTTTAAAAAGATTTGCCTATAAAATTATGGACGGGCTATTTTGGAAACTTAATGTAGTAGCATGTAATTTGACCCTTAATCTGATCCGGTGATCTGAGTGCTCTGCTCTTGAATCATCGGCACAAGCAATGGCTCGGCGGGCAAAATCTCGCGGTGGAGTCTTCTAGATCAACAGCTGTCCTGAGCCACGCCCTTTTTGACTGGAGAAGACGACGCCATGGCCGCCGCGGCCTTTAGATTTGCAGGAGTGTGCGCCTCGCTCAAGAATCGCCGGCGAGAAAGAACGCCTGCGGTGTTCATCCATTCGCTGTCACGCTGCTCCTCTCCTCTTTCTCCTGCCTCCTCTTCCTCTTCACCTTATACCAAGCTCGCAAGCCACTGCCATTTTTTCCACCGCCTTACAACTAGAATGGAGGTGCTTCGCTCTTTGCTAACTTTTTACTCGTTCCCGTCGTCGTCTTCTGGTCGTTTTTTCCGTGTAATAATCTGGTCCTGCGTTGCATGTATTTCGAACGAGGTTTCCGTGAGGTATAGTGTCTTGAGTTTGTGTTTTGCTATTCTGTGAGGTATAGTGTCTTTTATGGGATTTAATTTCGAGGCGATAGAAAGCAGAAAGCATAGCGAATAATTGGTACCGGGTTTCTTCATCTGGAGCAAGGAGACACTGATAGGAACGCTGTTAATCTTCTTTCTGTATACATGCTGAGATTTGGATAGCAACATATGGATTTAAGGTGATGTTTTTGGTGAAGGGAGGGATAGATCCCGCCTGCCCCTAGACTATGTGATCTGTTTGCCTCCACAGAACTACAGAAGTAGAAATTGGTTTAAGCGAATGAACTAGTTTGATACTCATTTAGAGAGAGAGAGAGAGTGGTTCGCCCCACAAAAACTGATGCTAGGTGTTTGAGACTAAATCCAAGAGAGTACGAGAGCAAATTGTTAGAAAGAATTGATTTTTTTCTTGGCCGCGCCATTTAGGTATCTTTTCATAGGCCTAGGGTGGAAAGGTTGGATTGTCATTTCGTCAAGCGGCCAACATGGTTGGTACACACTTGGCTATAGAGAGGAATGCTTCTTTGTGATTGTGCAGCCCAAGCACTGAATGCAACATAATTGGTTGAATTACTTACAAGGTGACCATTTGCAACTAATGTGTCACACATCAGACATGTCCAAGAATCTAGATATCTTCGACTAGAAGAAACTTCTTGAGCCAGAATGATGTTTGATTAATTATCTTTTTTTTAGGAGAGTGTCTAATTGCTCAGAGAAAACCCCATGGGCCCCTTGTTGCTTTCTCGAGGCCAAATTATTTCCGACTGAGTGGTTTTGGTTCAAATATCTAGTCTAACTGAAGTGTTTGTAAGTCTTGCATTTTACTCCTGCCTCTCAGTCAGTAGTGATCCCCATCCCAATATCTTAAAAAACAAGGATCCTCGTTCCAATGTTTTAAAAACCCAGTCATAGATTGAAACAACAATGCTATTAGGTCAATCGTTCAGCTAGACAAATTGATTAAACCTGTTTAATGGGAATTAAAACTTAGTAAATTGAAGTTAAACTTTAACATTAGCATTTGCTACTTATAAAATTCCAACTTGACATCAAATGGATTGAAGATTACAATTCTGATCTCTTAAGTCTCAAGCTTCCATTGATTAGATGGTATTCTTCTTGGACTATGGCGATTAGACCTCCCCATGATGATGGAGAGCATCTAAGTCTCTCACTAAGTGATGATGGAGGCCAAGTTTATGTCCTTCCAGTAGAGGGAATTGTCTTGAATATTTGGTTGGATAAGGGGGATTGTCAACTTGTAGGATCAGTGACGGGGGGTGGCGGCGAGTTATTAATATAGGGAGCCAGGGAGGGAGCTCATAGTGGTTCAAGATAGTATGCTTGGAGGTGCAGAGCAGTGAGTGATCTTGAGGGAGGGAGGGAGTTAGCTAGCTGAGAAGGAAACTCACACAAACTCCTGGACATGAAATTGGATGTAAGGTGGGATTTTCCATGAATGACTGAGAGTGCACATGGATAATATAATCATCGAGGCCTTGAGGATTTTCTACAAGAAGTCTCATTTGTTTTAGGACACTTGCACGAATGATATTACCAGACACACACATTAGACTCACTTTCTTTTAAGGGCAACCCTAAAACAAGGGTTTCAGAATGCCTTCAATGTTTTCTGGCTTTTTCAGGCTTTTTCAAAATGGTGCAAACTTGTAGGATCAAAATGCGCTATAAGGTTTTCATTTTCTTGTCAAAATACCCCCTTTCCATCAGTAAATAAGTGATTTAGATTGTAACTTAGAAGGGTAAATAGGTATTTTGGTCTTAGATAAGGCACAACTTAACAACACAATGAAAATTATGGGGCATTTTGAAAATATTGATAACCACTTCACATCTATGTTTGGGCTTTGTATTTATTCTTCTTTTATTAAATATGATAGTGTGAATTATAATTTGCTTTTGTAATTGATCCTAATGATATGTGATGATATGTGATGATAATTACCCAGTTATCCTCTTTTTACTCTCATGCTCCTCATGTTCTCATATTGCGAAGTCTATATAGTTTTGCTATCTGTAAGCAACAAGGTTTGATGATTTAAGTTAATTACTTATTCCAAGTGCTATTCTATCTATCACTTCCTTTCTCACATGGTTCACCATGGCATATTTCCGTGTATCTGATTGTTCTATGTGATCAGTCATTGATTTCATCTTATGACAACAAAGTTGTTATACGGCACAATTGTCTTGTATTTGGGTGGAAAATATTCGTTAATCAGTTGTAAGATCCCTGCATCTATACCTTAAAACCGAAAATAAAAAATAAAAACTGGATCTAACCTGATTCATCTTTCTTCTTTTTTGCAATAATTTGGGTTGCTATTCATGATTTTCTAGGCTATACTGTTCTGTGATTGTTAGTTTATCTCTTTCTCCAATTTAACATCATTTAATAATAGGCATTGCTATTTTTGTGCTCTGGTGCAGTACTTCTGGTCACGGGGATCAATTGATACAAATGAAGGTTTGGTGGAGCAGTTGAAACAGTATGGTACAATCCAATCAAATAATGTTGCAGAAGTAATGAAGACTATTGATCGTGCCTTGTTTGTTCCTGAAGGCTCTCCTGCATATGTGGATAGTCCAATGCCAATAGGTTATAATGCAACAATATCTGCTCCTCATATGCATGCAACTTGTCTTGAACTATTGAAAGAACATCTACAACCAGGCATGCGTGCCCTCGATATTGGTTCAGGTACATTATTATAAGAATGTATTAATGGTGGTGTTTTTTCCCCATATTGAAGATAAAAAGAAAAAGACGAATCACCCATGTTAGGTGATAGGTTATGAAACTTACGTAGTAGGGAAACCATAAATTTGAATTCTACTATTGTGCCTATAGTTTCAGTTAGATAATATTCATAACTCAAGAATGCTAGATCATTAAGTAATGACAAAGGCTAGGTGTAATGAATTTTGTGCTTCAGAAGATTCTTGCAAAAAAATCTATAAGATACATAAATGGTTTTATATTATCATTTTTGTGGCTTTTAGGACAATGAAAATGTTCTTTTTTTGTGTTAGAATACTTGCTTTACGAGTTGAGATAAATCATTCCTTGATCAGCATATATGCAAATTGATGATGGATTGGACACTGTGCCGATCAACTTAGGTTGGTTCAGAAACAGTTCATTGAACATGCCAAAATAGATTCAAATTATTTGACAATAGTGGGTATTGCAATTTGTTTGCGCCTGATTGAAGATTAATTATTGCACGTCCCACCGTAGGCAGTACTTGGGATTGCACATGTTGGTAATCACAAACTGTGAATTATATCATAGTGATACTTTACACTCTTCGCATCTATTCAAGATTGCATGAATGCTATTGAGATGGATATTTGGTAGAAACTTCCTAAATTATACATTTTGGATATCAAATGATTAAGTAAATGGATAGGCCTCTGAATGGTACTGAATCCTAAGGATCTGGCCTTATTATTACTTTTTAATATTGTTGCATTTTTCTGCAAAGTTGAAACATCTTGGATATCTATATTGTGGCCCTGTTTGCACGACTGAAGTAGTATTGTTGCCACAAAGGACTCGAGGACCATGTTCTTTTGTTCGACAAGAAGACACAACGTCAATGCGGGTGTTGGGTTTGATTTCTATGATGGAGCTTCTCATTGTCATTGTCTTTAACACTCAGTTTGTCACGTCTTGGATATCTATTTTGTGGCCCCGTTGCAATGACTGAAGTAAGATGGTAATCACAAAGGACTCAAGGACCATGTTATTTTGTTCGACAGGAAGACGTTGCAATGACTGAAGTAAGATGGTAATCACAAAGGACTCAAGGACCATGTTCTTTTGTCCGACAGGAAGACCACTGTCAAAGTGGGTTTCGGGTTTTGACTTTTATGATGATGCTTTTCATTGTCATTGTCCTTTTAACAACCAATTTGTAGTACACTTAGTCCTGAACTGAAGCTCTTTTATTTAACATTAGTTGCAGATTCTTAGTCTTGAACTTCTGCACACTATTTTCATTTCGGTCAATCTAAATGGCCAGAATCTAGCCAGGTAAATCTAAATGGCCAGAATCTAGCCAGCTAAAATGGATTTTTATAAATAACAAAATTAAAGAAAAAAAGGAAAGGAATTTAATTTAATATCATAATATGAAAATATATAGGAAAGGATATAATTTAATATGAAAATAAATAGGAAAGAATATAATCAGGTTTAGATACCTTTAATATTGATCCTAAATATTATTAAAAAAAATCATAATGGATTTTTATAAGTTAAACAATTAATTTAATATGAAAATAAATAGGAAAGGATATAATTTTCTATGAAAATAAGTAGGAAAGGATATTATTTAATATGAAAATAAATAGGAAAGGATATAATTGGGTTTAGATATCTTTAATAATGATTTAAAAATTATAAAATAAAATTTCTGCCTGGCGAGATTCTGGCCATTTAGCACTGCCCTTTTCATTTAACATTAGTTACAGATGAGAAATTGATTCTATCTTTACAGATTGAAACACTAAGCAGCAGTTCTTCTGTTTCCCATTCTAGGGACTGGTTACCTAACGGCATGCTTTGCATTGATGGTTGGACCGAATGGTCATGCAGTGGGTGTTGAACACATATCAGAACTAGTCGCTTCTTCTATTAGTAGCATAAAAAAAAGTGCTGCAGCATCATTACTTGAGAATGGTGTTCTCTCTGTGCATGTTGGTGGTAAGTGACCTCTTCTAATTTACAAAAACTAATTGTGATTAGAAATAGTAGTGCACATGTAACTTTATGAAGTCGTGTTTGTCCTAACTATTTCGGGTGACCCATATGAATTCTATGAATAAAGTTGTCGTTGGTTATTTCGTTAAACAAATGTTTGTCTCTCCTTACTATTTACATTTTCCACCATAACAATACTACTCTTCTAATTATAGACTTAGGAATTGCCTTTGAACATAACAATTTAATCTCGTTTTATCATTTTATTATACAATGGAGCTACATCTCGTTTTTTTATCCTCCCTAGTAATGCCACATCTTCCACTTTTTATATCCATTATCTTAATTTTTTTCTTTTACCTAAAAATGTGGTACTTTTACGAACAAACATCTTAGCTGCCACTTAGATTTTAGTGATGCAATAATTTGGTCGCCAATCATTTGGTAGCTGATATTGTTTCCTCTTGTGAATTATACATCCACATACTAGATGTACTGAAACATAGTAATGTAAAATTTAATGGCGTTCACTTATGCAACATTATCATCGTTAAATCATATTTCAACCATACGAAGTTAGTTATATAAATCTCATTCCACTATTGAGTTTCTATGCAAGGTATTACTAGGAACATTCTTGCATATGTACAACAATCAGAAATAGTAGGAATGTTACAAGGTCTTGCTTTTCATGGGTAGAACTCATTTTGTAGCATACAGAATGAAAATAGAATCAATAATGTAAATACTAAATTGATATATTATAACTTGAATTATATACTTGTGGTTGCGTTTGCTATTCGTGATACCATGTTTGAGCATTCAATTCATTGCTCGACTGAAAAGAATGAAAAAAAAAACTGCATCATCAGAACTTTTGGTTCACTTTAAGAACTAAGTTATAATTTCCATGAACTTGACAAGTCGATTGGCTGCAGATGGGAGACTCGGTTGGCCTGAATTGGCACCTTACGATGCTATTCATGTCGGTGCCGCTGCGCCTGAAATACCCCGAGCATTGCTTGAGCAGTTAAAACCTGGTGGAAGAATGGTCATTCCTGTTGGAAGCTACTTCCAGGATTTGAAGGTGGTGGACAAGAACCCAGATGGATCCTTCAACGTTCACACTGAAACTTCTGTGCGATATGTTCCTTTGACAAGCCGAGGCACTCAGCTACAGGACTACTAATGGCACCGTAGAAAAATGATGTCAAAGCAAGTCTGTCTGTGATGCATATATAAAGCCTTTAAGCTTTCTATCGCTAGAGATCGAATACATTGTAAATCTTCATCCATGTTTTTCCCAGTTTGTCTATAGCAATCTGCATGGCGGACTAAAACGTCTTTTTCTTTGTACTACTTGTATAGCTTTTGGGGCAGTCGCCTCAGCTGCTTATTGGCTTTGTAAGTACAACAGGTTGTAAAAAGAGAAGGAAAAAAAAATCTAAGAACTAATTTTGAAGACTGAGCTTTCTTGATGGCTAACGATGGTGGAACTGAGGTTCTTTTTGTAGATGAAGTTAAATGGATTTAAGCTGAAACAGAAGAAATGTTTATTTTCATCTCATGTCCGGCTTACTATATTCAGTATATTTTTTATAACCAAAGTTTTTGATTAATTCGGGAGGCGATCAGTTTGGCTCCAAGAAAGAAAATTTCTTGTTGGTCTCCAAAAGTAAATCCCAAAAGTGCTTCAGTAATTGCGTAGATAATTAATTTTTATAGTCTTCACCATTCCGGTAAAACTTTTTCAACGCCAAATCCAGTATTCTACTCATGAAGGCAAATTCGTGGGATTTTTTTTTTCGCTTACGAATACTTTAGGCTACGACTGTCCAATCCGAGTTTTTCACTAAATTAAATGCCGACGATGACCGCAGTCCTCGAGTAATCTTCATAATGCCTGGGTCTCTATCCTAAACCAATATATTCCTTATCAGTCATATGACAAATATATTTTTATCATATTTCTCCTATGATTATGTTAATTGACAGTAGAAAAATAAAAATGACATTTCCGCAGCTCCTCTAGGATGACTCCCTACAGTTTGAAAGGGAAGTCCAACAACAACAACAGCGCATGTAAAAAGGACGATTGAGATAACCAACAGTATATTTCATATCCATTAAAAATCAATTTTCGATTTATTGATAACAACACTCTGATATATATATGAATCAAGAGTACCAACCCGAGACTTTTATGATCATGTTAATGCCCCTTACACAATGATAACTAATTAGATGATCATGTTGTACCGCCGCTGATTTGTAATAACTAATTAGATGGACAGTAAATTACAAAAAAAACTTTCCAATCCTCATTTGATTTTTGCTTCCACTCTCCATTTGATAAATTTTTTATATTTACTCCATGATGGATTGAGTATAAAAGAGTGAAAATTAAATATACATCAGTGAAAAATGAGTATAAAAGAGTGAAAAGTGAGTATAAAAGAGTGAAAATTGAGTACACAGGTTCTTGATGTGGTGGATGCAACCTTACATACTCAAATTTCTAATTTTTATACTTAACTTTCTTCAAATAATACTCACAGAACTGTCTTTTCAATCCCATCAGAGATTGCATGCAAAGAAAACTTTGAATGGGGACTGTATGCAAAGTTAAATTTGAGCTTGGAGAGTTTAAGAAAATTTCCCCGATGATGGAATAACAACTAGAGAAATTGAGTTTACGGCAACGGATTCAACCGTCAACAAGTTTAAGAAGATGTCCTCGAGCTGCATCGTAAGGCACAGATCTTCTAAACATTCAGGACTGTGGCGTATAGGCAGTGGCGTAGTCAGAAATTTTAATAAGAGGGGGCGAATTCAATAAATTAACAAAAATAATACAACACAAAAAATGTATAATAAAAGTCATATATTAACTTCATATATTTTTACAATATCACTCTTCGAGATTTCATACTTTGAAAATGCTAAATAATAGCTTCATTATCAACGGTATCAAACACATCTCGCTCAATATATAGTATCAAACAATCATTTACCATATCATCTCCTAACCGATTTCGAAGTGATGTTTTGATTATTTTCATTGCTGAAAATACTCTTTCCATAGTTGCAGTTGCAACAGGTAATAACAATGCTAATTTCAAAAGTAAATACACCAAAGGATACAGACGATGTTTCTTCAATTGAACCATCCTTTTTGCAAGCTGGCTAATCCCCACAATCTCAGAAAACTGATTGCCACTCCGCATATCAAAAATAAAGTTATCAAGTTGATGCTCAAGATGCATTAACTCTATCGGGGAAAATTTTGATGGATAAAACTCAGCAAACTGAAGCAATTTTCTTTTATCATAAGCAGAGAATGAATTTGATGGATCAAGACAAGCCATACATAACAACAATTCTGTGCTCACCTCATTAAACCGACTGTTCAACTCTTGAAGTTGCAAATCTATCACTTCATAAAACGTTTCAACGCGGTAATAGTGAAGATTTGTCTTTCCTTCAATATTTCGTCGTGATCTCCTATGGGAAACGAATAAGTCTTCCATATGCGGGGTGACTATCTCATATTTAACACAAAATAAAGAAACTTCATTCAGTAACAAATCTCAACCATCATCTCTCAGGGTTTGCAGTTAATGTTTGCTTGATCTTACAACAATCATGACATTTACAATGTCTTGATCTTTCCTTTATAAAGCTTGTGATAAATCATTTGTGATTCCCAAGATATTCTTCATTAAGTGCATCTGAAATATAAACTCATTTTCCAATCAATTCCAATAGATTATTTGCTTGTGCCCTTTGCTTGTGATCTTTTCCCTCCTCTTCAACAAATAAAAGGACATCAATAATTGAAGGATACAAGCATATCAAACTCAACAATGTATTATAATGTGAACCCCAACGTGTACTCCCAGCTATTTTTAATGTCTTCTCTTGATTCATACCTTGTCCAATGAAGATATCACCATTATCAATTCCTTTAATAACTTTTTCAAATTGTTTCTCACGAAGTATGTCTCTTCGCTTGCATGACGCTCCAACAATATTGTTTAATTGTGCAACCATGTCAAAAAAAGTAGAAATTTTCATGTGATTTTCAGCAACAGCTACAAGTGTAAGTTGCAGTTGATGAGCAAAACAATGAACATAATAAGCAGACTTATTCTCCATCATAATTAAGCTTTTTAAGCCATTGAATTCTCCTCTCATATTGCTAGCTCCATTATATCCTTGCCCTCGCAAATTAGATATAGATAATCCATGTCGGCACAACAAAGAATCAATAGCAGTCTTAAGTGATAAGGCAGTAGTGTCGCTTACATGTACAATGCCTAGAAAGCGTTCAACAATATTTCTCCTTTCATCTACAAACCGTAAAGCAACTGTCATTTGTTCTTTAACAAATATATCACGAGCTTCATCAACCAATATAGTAAATAATTCGTCACCAAGATCTCCAAGAATAGAATTTGTAGTTAAATAGGCAATAGATCTGATAATATCTTGTTGAATATCAGGCGATGTCAATTTGAGGTTTGAATCAAAGATAAGTGGGGCTCGATAACTTAACATCTTCGATTTTTCATTTCAAAAGCGCAGCTGATATTTGGTCAAGCACTCAATGTTTCTCGATGGGACTAATTTAGACAGTATCAGGTTATCCATCCGATTGGGTGATCCGACGAGAGTGAGTCTTGAGCCCGTGGCCATCTCAACGTTTCATGCCTTGCCATGCCGGGTTGTTGGAGCTCCCCTGACAATGACCTATCCTCGTGAGGCGCCATGTAGGCCGACCGACCTACACATAAGCTAGGTCGGGATCATAAGCATCCCCTTCTAGTCTAGTCGAAGGAGGCGTTGAGTCCGACTGACTGGACCATCAGTTCATAGTAATCAGGCTAACTCGTATGGGTCGATCGACCGACTGGCCAACTGCCAACACCAACTGCGCGACTGACGCACGGCGTGGCCAACATCATCATCTCACCCTGTCTTTCACGTTCCTCCGACGCTCAACGGATCGATTCGTATCCCCCCATTAATTGTTGAGGGTCACGTGCCCTTCAGCTATTGGGTTTCCTAAGTAACGAAACGTCTGCACGTCGCAGACGTTGCGTGTTTTCTCGAGGTTCATTTATGTCATAAATAGACGGTTGTGATCCATTCCCGCTTTTTTACCGAATCATCATCGGACGACCAATATCTGTTGGGACCGGTAGACGAGCTAGAGCGGGGGGTGATTAGCTCCGATTTGCTCCGTGATGATTTATCGCGGCGGAAGACTCGAGCAAACGCTAACACTTGGTATCCACCTCCTTGAGGTGACTAATCCAAGGGTCCACTCTCCTCACTCTCTCATACACTATGAAAGATCTCCTTCTTGAGGTGGAGAAACCTCTTACAAGCTTACAAGAAGATACAACAAGAATCTAAGCAAATACAAAATGAAATCTTACAAGATTTACAAAGATAAGCTCAAGCTTTGCTTTCCTTGCTATCTTCAAGCTTGTGATCGCCTCTAGAACTTTGGAAGTGCAGCAACACTAAGCCCCAAAGCTTCTCTTGAGATGGCGTGGAAGGAGGAAGAAGGGTTGCGCTTCAAACCTGCGTGAAAACCTTTATACCCAACGCCTAGGGTTTCTGAATCGATTACCCAATCGATTACCACGTCAGATTCAGCCGTTCAACTGCTAGTTTTCGAACTGTAATCAATTACGAGTGTCCTGAATCGATTGCCCAATCGATTCATGACCTCTCTGTTCTCTCACGCAACCTTCAGTGATCGATCACCCTGATCGATCAACGAACCCCTTAATTGATTAATCAATCGATTAAGGGAAGGCTGAATCGATTACCCAATCAATTCAGCCGCCTTCAGTTCTCTCGTGCCAACTGCCCAAATCGATCCGTTGATCGATTCACCTAATCGATTTCCCAATCGATTGAGTCCAACCTAACTTGTTTTCACAAGTCTAGGATCCCCTACCAAGTATCCGGTCAACCCCTTTGACCAACCTGGATTTCTATTGCCTAGCTGCCAGCTCGGACTTAACCTGATTCCCAACCAGGTATGCCTAACCCTCGAGTTAGGTCTAGTCTCTCGGTAGACTTCTGTTGGAAACGGATGGATAGAGAGGGGGTGAATATAGCCAATCTCTTTTTCTTGGCACTTAACCAGTTATCTGCACTCAACTTATCAGTAGCACAGCGGAAGAAGCAAAATGAAATGAGCAGTGCAGTAAACTAAAACAAAAGTGAAGACAAACAAAGACAGCTACCAAGATCGCTAACAAGCGGGTTTACAAGGTTCGGGGATAACTTGCCCCTACTCCTTGGCGTGCCCTTAAGGTGGGCGATCCCTTGATCGTCGGCAGATCAAGCCCCGGTGTTCACCGGATATAACGCAACCTTCTTCTCGGTGGAGAAACCTCTCCACAGCGTTTCAATAACAGATAAATGTTTAAGCTCAATGAAACAACAGGAAGGATCTTACTCAAGCACTCAGCAAGGACAAGAACACAACAAGCTTCCCTGAGCTCCACCTAGTGGCGATCTCACGCAAGAACCCCTCTTCGTGTCTTCCCACTGTCGGACTCCAAGCCCCTTGCTCTTTCTTCCCAGCACTTACGTAAGAGTTGGTTGCTTCACAAAATTAGTAGCTTGCTCAAAGTGATGAAGCTTCAAGAACACAGCAAGCTCGTAATGGAGAACTCAAGGCGCAGCAAGAAGATTAGTTTCAGAACTCAAAAAACTCTGCTTCCACGAAGCTCGCTTCTGCGCTTTTGATTCTCCACACAGCACCAGGTGACAACATCCTCCGTAGCCTCCAGCTACCACGCTGCCAACGCCAGCTACCACTGAGCCCTCTCTAGTCTTCCTGAGATCCCCTCAGCCAAGCCCCAGTCCCGGCTCCAGTTTGCAGCTCAGCCGTTGCAACCTGAAACGGAGAATCGGACAAACCTGCTCCAAGGAAAGCCTCCTTTGACCTCTCCTTGAGTGTTTGAATCCTCCCCTGTCACCTGCAGCTTAATCAGACTGTTAGAGCAGCAAATCAGACAGTAAATCAAATATCAGAAGCAAACGGCAGCGAATCGGATATGATCAGACATTCTGACCGCGTCTGACAATGCAATTTGAATTAAAGTGATTGGTCACCGGACCGATCCAGGGCTTATAGGTCGGTCACCAGACCGATCTACTGCTTCGCTGGGATTCCCAGCTCTCGCGGCTATACACGCCTGATCGGTCACTCGACCGATCAGAGTGAAGCCTGATCGGTCACCAGACCGATCAGAGTGAAGCCTGATCGGTCACCCAGACCGATCAGGGCAGATGAACAGTGATTTTTTAATCAGATCCAAGATCCCTGATCGGTCACCGGACCGACCCAGGACTTTGATCAGCAAGGAAACTCACTCACCGTCCACTCCCTGATCGGTCACCAGACCGATCAGGAGCAAGGCAGTGAGGAAGCAGCCTGCTCCCTGATCGGTCACCGGTCCGATCAGGAGCCCCACAGTAGGTTCCCAACTTCACTGTGTGCTCCCTGATCGGTCACCAGTCCGATCAGACATCGCTGGATCGGTCACCAGACCGATCCACGAAGGAGCAGCGTGCCAATGTCCCTGATCGGTCACCAAACCGATCTAGGGACTCAAACCTAGCCCTCCAAGCTAGGAATTCATCCACCTTAGCCCTCCAAGCTAAGGATTTTTCCATCTAACCCTCCAAGTTGGGAATTTGCACCTAACCCTCCAAGTTAGGACTTTTCACCTAACCCTCCAAGCTAGGACTTTTCACCTAGCCCTCCAAGCTAGGACTTTTCACCCAACCCTTCCGAGTTAGAACATCATCCAACCTAGCCCTCCAAGCTAGGCACCTGACCCTCCAAGCCAGGACTTTTTCACCTAATTCTCCGGGATGGGAATTTGCACCTAACCCTCCAAGTTAGGACTTTTCACCTAGCCCTCCAAGCTAGGACTTTTCACCCAACCCTTCCAAATTAGGACTTTTCCAACACCTAGCCTCCCAGACTAGGATTTTCCAACACCTAACCCTCCAGGTTAGGATTTTTCAACACCTAGCCTCCCAGACTAGGATTTTCCAACACCTAACCCTCCAGGTTAGGATTTTCCAGCATTTAGCCTCCCAGACTAGGATTTTCCATACCATGCATGATCCCCGACCAGGACTTAATCATAATCAATAATCATCCACCTAAACTAAAATCGGTGTCAACACCAAAACAACAATCAGGGTCAGACTGCATCAACAATCTCCCCCCTTTTGTTGTTTGACAATCCGATTTTTAGTTTTGGGATTCTCAATCAATAGCTCAACTTTAGAATCATAGGGGAATCCAGATCCTCCCCCTACAACATGATCATTCTAAACTTAAACAATCCACACTCTCCCCCTTTGTCGAACACCGAAAAGGGTCTAGACGGGCTGTTAAGTTTTAACCATACTCCCCCTCAACCCTAGGGGTATCTCAAATCAACAAGGATAGGAATGATTTTTGGATAACCATATGACCACATGTGAAGAATATAGAGCAAGGTATAGCAATCACATGCATCATACGAACATGAGGTAACTACTCACAAAGCAAGCCAGAACAGCCATATATATCAAGTAGACATGGCATTATAAGCATGAACATTGCAATGTAGCAAATATGCAGATCAGAGTCATATAAACAACATGGCATCAACAATAAGCATACTAAGAGTAGATAAGCATGTAATTCAAGGTCAGACAAGTCAAATCATAAAACAAGTAGCAAGATACGTGTGGCACAAGGCCACAATAGTCAAGTCACAGGGCATACAGCCCAAGAGTCATACAAGTCATCCACAAGGAAAGGTAAGAGACATCCAAGCTCAAACATCAGCAGGAGGGTCGTCATCGTCCACGAGATCATCCATCGTGGTATTAGTAGGAGCAAGGGACCCTGGTGCAGTACTCGATGAAGGTACACCTCCTGGGAATGTGTGGCTGTGCCACTCCTCATACCATGTCTGCTGGAGGGTACGGGTCCCCGAGACCTCAGTCTCGATCCTGGTCAGTCGGGAATCAAGTGAGCGAAATCCTAACCGATACTCCTCGCGATCTGTCGCCCCTAACTGTATAAACTCCTGTAGTGTCTGATCCAGCTCTGAGATCTGCCAGCGCAGATCTGGATCTGACTCGTCATAGTCATCATCATCAGCAACGGCTGGCGCCTGAACCTGTGGACCTCCCCTAGGTAACTCACCAAGGACCCTACCATCTTTCCAAATCAACATCCGATCGGGCCCCCGAATAATGATACCGGACTTGGCGAATGCTCGCCGGCCAAGTCGGCAATCCTGTCGTACCATCGGCATCGTCCGGCCCTTGGTGACATCTACACCAACCGACATGAGCCAGCCGGTGATGACGTGACCAAAAGGCATGTAGACGGTGCGGCGGCTAGGCTCTCGATAAGACAAGATGGACTGGAAGATGCTCTCCATGATATCAAAGTCCAAACGGCGGTGCATGCCGTAGAGCATCAGGCAGTGATAGGGTCTAATCTCAGCTAAAGGTTTGGAGGTGATTGGGAGGATACAATTCGTGATGATCTTGAATAATATGTAGTTAGTGGGAGAAAGACGGAGTGCAGCAAAGGTAGGAAAGTCAGGGCCAAGCTCATCAAGACCGTCTGGACGGGGATGACCAAAGAAATACTGATGGATAGAATCAGGGGTAACATCTACAAATGGTGCTAGTAGAGGATTAGGAAGCTCGGGATAGATCGAATACATGTTTGGTGATCGGCGACCACCTAGAAAATCGGCAAGTATGTCATAAGAAAAATTGAGAGTCTTTTTGGCGACTCGAGTAGTGAACTCGAAACCACCTTGAGGACCCTGCTGAAGGTTATTGTAAAATTCCGAGACTAGGTCATAGTTGATGGTTTGCTCTAAGGAGAGGAGGAACCCAAGATTGTAAAAAGTAACGATCTCCATGATCGATGGACAGTACTCAGTCAGAAAAGGAACATCTATGGATCGGCAGGGTAGCATTTTGAAAGTCCTTGATTGAAAGGACTGCTCACAGGCGGCGTTTGGAAATCTAGAGCTCGAAGAGGGTTGTGGCCTCTTGGAGGGGTAGAGGAAGAGGGGGTTTTCCCTTTGGAGCTGCCCTCTGTAGCCTCTTTGCCCTTGGAAGACTTTCTAAAAGAATTGAATTGGTCATACACATGATTTAAACAATTTGATCAGGATGGACATAGATTGAATCACACATACAAGAGTTGATGACCATAGGTTGAACCACAAGTTAAAGAATGGATCATCATAGATAAGACCCAATCATAATATAGACAGTAAATCAAGATGATAAATAGAACAAATGAAAGATTCGATTTGATCATTTGGTGAGAAGGTAGGGTCACGGTAAATACACAGGGGTCACGGCACAACAACAAGAACAAGACCAAAACATGGTTAGCTTCACAGTATAATATAGGAAATGATTTGGAAAGAAAACTAAACCACAAAGACTCACTTTGGCGCCATTGATGAGGTTTTTGAAGGTTGGAAGGGAAAAAGCCTGCGCAGGAAAAGCCTTGGCGCAAGATAGAAACGCAGAAGATTGGAGCAAACCGTGAATTCGCAGAGAGCAGGGACGCCCGTAGAGACCTTCGCACCAACTCGTACGCACGGAAAGGAGGAAGAGAAAGGCGAAAGCTCTCGCACGAAGCAAGGGTGGCGAGAATGGGAGGATTCGGCACTAGGGTTCGAGAGTGAAGGGTTTTGGGAGGAGTTAATCGGTTGGTGGATCGGTCCACCAACCAGACTTTAATGCACCCGAACGGATCACCGTTCGATCTGATCGCGCCCAGACCGATCAGGCTACAGCCTGATTGGACTGACCTGGGCCTGATCGGTCGGGTGACCGATCAGGTGCGCTCCTGATCGTTCGGCTGATCGATCAGGGAGAAATCAGTAGGCTCGGTCGGCTTACTGTGAACCCCCTGATCGGTTCGTGGACCGGTCTCAGCAGAGTGCCAGATCGGTCCGGGGACCGATCCAGCTAGCTCAGTTTACTTGGTCAAAATTACGGAAAGTCACTGCTAGCCCTCTGATCGGTCTGTGGACCGATCAATGCAAGAGGAATCCTGATCGGTCCGGGGACCGAACAGCAGTATGCCTGATCGGTCCGTTGACCGATCAGGGTTTCTAATACGAACTGAAGTGTTCAGTTTCAGAATTTCTGAAGCTTTCCAAGGAAATCTGATGAAATTTATCGAACTTGGACAAGATCTCATGACTAAACTTGATCCCTGAACAAGGATCAAAGGTCCTTATAAGTTCAAAATCACTTTGACCCATCTACAGGGAGTCAAACTCAATCAACAATCATTCAAGCAAATTCAATCAAGTTTTGGTTCCAAATCCAAGTTTCCAATCAAGTTGCCTTGATTGGAATGTCCAAGTATGATCATGGAGCCAAATGCACATATGTTATGCATTGGTTTTCCCCATACTTGGTCACCACCGTGATCATTATCTCGTCAACTTAACTTCTCAAGGGATGCATTGACATTTTGAGAAATTGAGTTGATCCTAACATCTCACCCCATTTCTAGCAAACAAAAATGTTTTGGTAAACCTTATAGTTTGTGTGAGATGTCCCCAAAGTTACCCAAATTGTTTCCCAACAATTTCGAAATAATCATGAAGGGTTTGATTACAATTTGAAAATCATGAAGCGCGACACATTCCCAACTCCCGTCTTAAGAAACTAAACTCATTTTCGGGAAGTGGTTTAGTGAAAATGTCGGCTAGGTTTGATTTGGACTCTACATGTGAGAGTACAATATCTCCCCTAGCTACATGATCCCTAATGAAGTGGTGTCTTACTTCAATGTGTTTGGTCCTAGAGTGATGGACTGGATTTTTGGTTAGATTGATTGTGCTAATGTTATCACATAACACTTGCACACCCTTGTAACTTAATCCATAGTCCTCTAAAGTATGTATCATCCACAACAACTGTGATACACTCTCTCCCATGGCGATATATTCTGCCTCGGTCGTGGAGAGAGCAACGCAATGTTGTTTCCGACTTGACCAACTTACTAAGGACGAACCTAAGAATTGGCAACCCCCACTTGTGCTCTTCCGGTCCAACTTACATCCAGCGTAGTCGGAATCCGTATAGCCAATCAAATCAAAAGATTCGGTACGGGGGTACCAAAGACCTACACCAATTGTGCCCTTGAGATATCTCAAAATTCGCTTAACAGCAATTAAATGAGATTCCTTGGCACAAACTTGATACCTAGCGCACATACCCACAGCAAATAGAATATCCGGTCGACTAGCTGTTAGGTATAGCAAACTACCTATCATACTTCGATATTGAGTTAAATCAACGGGTTTACCACTCTCGTCATTGTCTAATCTTGTGTTTGTGGCCATGGGAGTGGTTACCTCTTTTGAATCACTCATGTTGAATTTTCGAAGCATTTCTTGTGTATACTTCGATTGGTGCACATGGATACCATCGCGAGTTTGCTTGATTTCAAGTCCAAGGAAGAAAGTCAACTCTCCCACTAGACTCATCTCAAATTCACTCTCCATGTGTCCAATGAACTCATTTAAATAGCCCTTATTATTTGAGCCACAAATTATGTCATCGACATATACTTGGGCTACAAATATATTGTCACCATCTCTCCGTAGAAATAGTGTAGGGTCTATTTGGCCTCGAATGAAGCCCTTCTCAATTAGGAATGTCGACAACCGCTCATACCAAGCTCGGGGTGCTTGTTTAAGGCCATAAAGTGCCTTTTTGAGCTTGAACACGTGGTTTGGAAATTCGGTACTCTCAAACCCCGGAGGTTGTTCGACATAGACCTCTTCTTTAATCAGACCATTTAGAAAGGCCGATTTGACGTCCATTTGATATAATTTGAAGCCACGATGTGCTGCAAATGCAAGCATCAATCGGATGGACTCTAATCGTGCCACGGGAGCATAGGTCTCATCATAATCAAGGCCTTCAACTTGACTGTAGCCCTTGGCTACCAAGCGTGCCTTGTTTCTAATGATTTCTCCCTTATGATTCAATTTGTTCTTGAAGACCCATTTGGTTCCAATAATGGAGGTCTTCTTGGGTCGAGGGACTAAGTCCCAAACTTGACTCCTCTCAAATTGACCTAGTTCATCTTGCATTGCAATGATCCAGTCGGGATCATTTAATGCTTCATCAATTTTCCTAGGTTCAATTTCGAAAATTAGGGCAACTTCATTAGCCTCATTCCGGAAGAATGATCTAGTTCTAACCCCCTGATGGATGTCTCCAACAATCTGGTCTTGGGGATGACTAGAGGCTAATCTAGTTTGCCTAGGAGTTGGTGGTGCTTCTTGAACGGGTTCACCAGACACAAGTTCAGCCTCAGGATCCGGCTGATCAATGGGTTGTCTAGGTTCACCGTCATCAGACTCATCACCATCAACAACACTTGGAGTTTCATTCAAACTTAGTCTCCTAAGTTCGAGTTGAACTCCTTCTACATTTTCTGATTGGTCACTTGATTTTGGAACTTCTTCAAAGACCACATCAGAAGACTCTTCAACTAATCTAGACTTCTTGTTGTAGACTCGGTAGGCTTTGCTAACAAGGGAGTACCCGACTAGTATCCCTTCATCAGCCTTTGCCGTGAACTTTCCAAGGTGGTCCTTGGTGTTTAGGATGAACACCTTACAACCAAACACCCTAAGGTGTTTAACCGTAGGTGGTTTCCCAAACCAAAGTTCATGGGGAGTCTTTCCTAGAAACCTATGAATGAGGACTCTGTTTTGCACATAGCAAGCCGTATTTACAGCTTCAGCCCATAAGTAACTCGGGAGTGAGTACTCATTAAGCATGCTTCGTGCAGCCTCTTGAAGTACACGGTTCTTCCTCTCTACAACACCATTTTGTTGTGGTGTTCTAGGAGTAGAGAACTCATGCTTATAACCTCTATCTTGACAAAATTCTAAAAACCTTTATTTTGAAATTCACCTCCATGATCACTTCTAATTGTCTTAATGGTTGATGATTTTTCATTTTCAACTCTTCTACAAAAAGAAATGAAAATATCTAAGGTTTGGTCCTTATATTTTAAAAAGTAAGTCCATGTATATCTAGTGAAATCATCAATGATCACAAAGCAATATCTACTTCCATTCAAAGATATGATGGTACTACAATCAAATAAATCCATGTGAAGTAGATCTAATGCATTGGAAGTACTTACAACGCTCTTACCTTTATGGGCAGATTTTGTTTGCTTACCCATTTGACATGCATCACAAAGTTTGTCTTTTTCATACTTGATGCTCGGTAAGCCACGGACTAATCCCTTGTTGGCCAACTTCCGGATGTTCTTCATGTTCACATGAGCTAGCCTCCGGTGCCAAAGGGTGGACTCTTCTTCTTTTGACATGAAACACTTAGCAGAAACATTAGTAGCACTTTTAAATGAAACTTGATAAATATTGTCTACTCTTGTTCCTACTAGTACTGTGTCCAAGGTGTCATTGTGTTTAACTAGACATTAACTTGGTTGGAAGTCAATTGTGTAACCCGTGTCACACAATTGACTCACACTTAGGAGATTAAATTTCATCCCCTTGACTAGAAGGACATTTGAAATTCTAAGACATTCGGATATTTGAATGTCTCTTATCCCTATGACCTTAAGACTACCATTGTTACAAAATGATACATTACCTCTACTTTTCTTGTGAAGTGTGGTAAACAATGATCTATCCCCGGTCATGTGTTTGGAGCATCCACTATCAACGAACCAAGTTGATAGATGCTCCCCCTCAATCATAACCTACACAATTCGAAAAATAGAAGTTTTAGGTACCCAAACCTTGGGACCTAAAGCATCAACTAAACATGACTTAGGCACCCATGCCTTGACAACTTTCTTTTGAGTTTTGGGTGTCCTAGATTGTCTCATGTCAGTCCTAGACATGAGAGACACAAATGAGGGTTCCTTAGGGCGGTAACCAATACCGGCCCTATTGTAAACTGCCCTTTGGGCATTTAGAATCATATCTAGGGTCTTAGAGCTAGTTGAGAACTTCCCAAGAATATTCTTGAGCTTCTCAACCTCACTCTTCAAAGATTGGTTTTCCTCTACTAACAAGTTATCATGCAAATCATTTACTTCCTCAACCTTAGAGGATTTCAAATTTATGATCTCATATTTCAAACATTTAATTTCATCTTCTAGTAAGTCAACATGCAAATCGTCAATGTTATCATCCCTAGAAGCTTTCAATTGATCAATTTCTAATTGCAATGCTTTAACCTTATTCTTGGACTTTTTAAGCATACTAGTTAAACATGCAATTGCCCTATAACACTTTTCAAGCTCGGGAGAAGTTACCTCTTCATCATCCGAAGATGATGAAATCGTGTTTGAGGAGCTTGGAGCTTCATCACTGCTCTCCTCACCAAGAGTCATGAGTGCCACTTGCCTTGTGCTCTTCTCCTCCTTCTCTTCATCGGATGAGCTAGAGGATGTCTCATCCCAAGTGGCCTTCAAAGCCTTCTTCTTCTTCTTGGATCTCTCTTCTTTTCTTTTGGATTTCTCCTCC
The DNA here is from genome assembly GCA_024364735.1 of Boesenbergia rotunda. Classification (NCBI taxonomy): domain Eukaryota; kingdom Viridiplantae; phylum Streptophyta; class Magnoliopsida; order Zingiberales; family Zingiberaceae; genus Boesenbergia; species Boesenbergia rotunda. The sequence goes on along the minus strand of JAGFNQ010005033.1, from coordinate 169,625 downwards.
TTCTTCTTGAGTTTTGGACATTCACTCTTGAAATGCCCTTTCCTACCACACTCAAAGCAAGAGGCATTAGTCTTGTCAAGTTTGGATTCACTAGAGTTACCTCTACTCTTGAATCGTCGATCCCTTCGCATCATCCTTCGCACGAAGTTCGCCATTTCGGATGAAGAGGAGTCACTGCCATCTTCTTCGGAATAGGACTCGGATTCGGAAGAGGATGAAGATGAAGAGACCTCCTTCTCCTTCTTCTTCTCCTTCTTCTTCTTGTTGGTTCGGTCCCCTGCAACTAAGGCAATCCCCTTCTCCTTGGGGCCTTTGTTAGCCATTTCATGCAATTCCATCTCACAAAACAAATCATCTAACTTTACAATAGATAAATCCTTGGATACTTTGTAGGCATCCACCATGGATGACCACAAAGCATTCCTTGGAAATGCTTTCAAAACATACCTCACAAGGTCGCGATTCTCGACCTTTTCATCAATTGAATGAAGCCCATTGAGGACTTCCTTGAACCGACTATGGAGCTCACTTACCGTCTCATTCTCCTTCATGGAGAGATTTTGAAGTTGATTGAGGAATAAGTCTCTCTTTGCAATTATAGAGTCTCGGGTGCCTTCATGGAGCTCAATGAGTTTGTTCCACAAGTCCTTTGCACTTGTGAAAGGACCAACCTTGATGAGTTGGTCTTTGTTCATGCCACATTGTAGAGTGACAACCGCCTTTGCGTCGGCTTCACTTTTTCGTGTTTGTTCGGCAGTCCACCTCCATGACTCAAGTTCTTTTCCTTCATCATCCTTAGGAGGGGTGAATCCCTCCTTCACTGCGAACCAAGTATAGATGTCCATCTTCAAATAGTATTCCATCTTTGATCTCCAATATTGAAAGTCGGCGCCATCAAAGAATGGAGGTCGGGTGGTGGAGAAGCCTTCTCTCAAAGCCATCTTGTTGAAAACTCTTGGATGTTAAGCCGTGTACAGAGCCCCAAGCTCTGATACCACTTGTTGGAAACGGATGGCTAGAGAGGGGGGGGTGAATATAGCCAATCTCTTTTTCTTGGCACTCAACCAGTTATCTACACTCAACTTATCAGTAGCGCAGCGGAAGAAGCAAAATGAAACGAGCAGTGCAGTAAACTAAAACAAAAGTGAAGACAAACAAAGATAGCTACCAAGATCGCTAACAAGAGGGTTTACAAGGTTCGGGGATAACTTGCCCCTACTCCTTGGCATGCCCTTAAGGTGGGCGATCCCTTGATCGTCGGCAGATCAAGCCCCGGTGTTCACCGGATATAACGCAACCTCCTTCTCGGTGGAGAAACCTCTCCACAGCGTTTCAATAACAGATAAATGTTTAAGCTCAATGAAACAACAGGAAGGATCTTACTCAAGCACTCAGCAAGGACAAGAACACAGCAAGCTTCCCTGAGCTCCACCCAGTGGCGATCTCACGCAAGAACCCCTCTTCGTGTCTTCCCACTGTCGGACTCCAAGCCCCTTGCTCTTTCCTCCCAGCACTTACGTAAGAGTTGGTTGCTTCACAAAATCAGTAGCTTGCTCAAAGTGATGAAGCTTCAAGAACACAGCAAGCTCGTAATGGAGAACTCAAGGCGCAGCAAGAAGATTAGTTCCAGAACTCTAAAACTCTGCTTCCACGAAGCTTGCTTCCGCGCTTTTGATTCTCCACACAGCACCAGGTGACAACATCCTCCGTAGCCTCTAGCTACCACGCTGCCAACGCCAGCTACCACTGAGCCCTCTCTGGTCTTCCTGAGATCCCCTCAGCCAAGCCCCAGTCCCGACTCCAGTTGCAGCTCGGCCGTTGCAACCTGAAACGGAGAATCGGACAAACCTGCTCCAAGGAAAGCCTCCTTTGACCTCTCCTTGAGTGTTTGAATCCTCCCCTGTCACCTGCAGCTTAATCAGACTGTTAGAGCAACAAATCAGACAGTAAATCAAATATCAGAAGCAAACGGCAGCGAATCGGATATGATCAGACGTTCTGACCGCGTCTGACAATGCAATTTGAATTAAAGTGATCGGTCACCGGACCGATCCAGGACTTATGGGTCGGTCACCAGACCGATCTACTGCTTCGCTGGGATTCCCAGCTCTCATGGCTATACACGCCTGATCAGTCACCCGACCGATCAGAGTGAAGCCTGATCGGTTACCAGACCGATCAGAGTGAAGCCTGATCGGTCACTCAGACCGATTAGGACAGATGAACAGGGAATTATTAATCAGATCCAAGATCCCTGATCGGTCACCGGACCGACCCAGGACTTTGATCAGCAAGGGAACTCACTCACCGTCCGCTCCCTGATCGGTCACCAGACCGATCAGGAGCAAGGCAGTGAGGAAGCAGTCTGCTCCCTGATCGGTCACCGGTCCGATCAGGAGCCCCACAATAGGTTCCCAACCTCACTGTGTGCTCCCTGATCGGTCACCAGTCCGATCAGACATCGCTGAATCGGTCACCAGACCGATCCACGAAGGAGCAGCGTGCCAATGTCCCTGATCGGTCACCAAACCGATCCAGGGACTCAAACCTAGCCCTCCAAGCTAGGAATTCATCCACCTTAGCCCTCCAAGCTAAAGATTTTTCCATCTAACCCTCCAAGTTGGGAATTTGCACCTAACCCTCTAAGATAGGACTTTTCACCTAGCCCTCCAAGCTAGAATTTTTCACCTAGCCCTCCAAGCTAGGACTTTTCACCCAACCCTTCCGAGTTAGAACATCATCCAACCTAGCCCTCCAAGCTAGGCACCTGACCCTCCAAGCCAGGACTTTTTCACCTAATTCTCCGGGATGAGAATTTTCACATAACCCTCCAAGTTAGGACTTTTCACCTAGCCCTTCAAGCTAGGACTTTTCACCCAACCCTTCTAAATTAGGACTTTTCCAACACCTAGCCTCCCAGACTAGGATTTTCCAACACCTAACCCTCCAGGTTAGGATTTTCCAACACCTAGCCTCCCAGACTAGGATTTTCCATACCATGCCTGATCCCCGACCAGGACTTAATCATAATCATCATAATCATCCACCTAAACTAAAATCGGTGTCAACACCAAAACAACAATCAGGGCCAGACTGCATCAACACTGAAGAGTTTGCACCATGTCCGAAGTATCCATGGCTTGACTTCTTTCTACCACTGGTTCATCAAAAATTTTAGTACTCTGATTGCTCCCATCATGGAGTGTCTCAAGGGATGAGTTTTCAAATGGTCTAAATAAGCAGATGCTAGTTTTCAACTGGTCAAGCAGAAGATGACTGAAGCATCAGTTCTGACACTACCTGATTTTGACCACATGTTCGAGGTCAACTGTACATGCATCTGGCATTTATATCGGAGATGTCCTGAGTCAGTTTGGGCATCCAGTTGCTTTCTTCAGTGAGAAACTGTCCAAATCCAAGAGGAATTATTTTATATAAAACTTGGTGTTCTATGTCATTGTTTAGTCGAGCATTGGCGTCACTACCTAGTACAGAAGGAATTCATCTTATTTGCTGATCGTAAAGCATTGAAGTACATCAATGGTCAACACAAGCTGAGTAAGCGGCATGCTAGATGGGTGATGTACTTACAAGAGTTTACCTTTATGCTAAGGCACCAAGCTGGAAGTCTTAATCATGTTGCGGATGCCTTGTGTCATTGTTCTTCATTACACACAACCCTGAGTACCAGTGTTGCAGACTTTGAGATTTTTTCAGATATGTACACAGCTGACCTATCATTTGGAAGGATATTCCAGGAGGTACATGATGGTCACCACCATGATTGTATTTTGCATAATGGTTATCTATTTCATGATTTGTAGTTGTGGGTTCCAAATTGCTCTCTGATACAACAAATGATGAGCGAGCTTTATAATGAAAGGCACATCGAGCGTGATAAGACGTTGATTCTCATCTTTGTAGATTTTTATTGGCACAAGTTGACCAGCAATGTGGCTCACTTTGTAGACCGTTGCTTGGTATGACAACTGTCTAATGGTATATATTCTCACCAATACAAGCTTATACACTCCCTTACCTGTTCCTAAATCTCCTTGGCATGATGTTAGCATGAATTTTGAATTAGGATTACCATGCACCCAATGAATCTCAGATTCTGTTCTTGTTGTGATTGACAAATTCAAAGATGGCACACTTCGTAGCTTGTAGAAAGACTCTGGATATTGTTCGGATTGCCCATTTTTACTTCAAATTGATCGTGCATTTACATGGCATTCCCAAGTCCATGACTTCATATTGAGATACCAAGTTTATCAGTCAATTCTACAAGACCTTATGGGGAAAATTGGGTGTGCAGTTGAATTTTAGTAGTGTCTACCACCCTCAAATAGATGGACAAATCAAGGTGGTAAATTGGAGTCTAAGCAATCTTTTGAGATTTCTCAAAAGAACTAAGTCAAAGCAATGGGACTTGGCGTTACCTCAACAGAGTTTACCTACAACAGATCGAGAAATAGGACCACGAGTTTGAGTCCTTTCAAAATTGTCTATGAGTGAAACCCATCCGGGGTTTTGGACTTAGCCCTTATTCCACGTGTAGGACAATTTAGTTCTAATGCAGACAAGATGGCAGAGCATCTTCGGGATATTCATGAGCAGGTGAAACTGACAATTCTAGCTATCAATACCAACTACATAACTCGGATTGACAGTCATTGTTGTTAGGTACTTTTTGAGATTAGAGATTTTATCTCGTCTGTTTTAACTCATGATTGCTTTCCTGTGGGTGAATACAATAAGTTAAAGGATCAGAAGATTGGATCGTGTGAGATCCTGAAGAAGATCAATAATAATGCCTATGGGTTGCACCTTCCTAGTCGTATGAAGACGTCTGATATCTTCAATGTGAAGCACATAACTCCTTACTCGATGGTTGCTGGTGAAGCTACTATGAACTCAAGGCGAGTACTCTTCAACCTGGGGAGACTGAAGCAGGATCAACTCTACATGGTCCTTCAAACTTCAAATGATCATAATTTTTAACCCAAGACTCGGAATCAGGATCTGTCGGCGGTCACATGTGCATATTTCAGAAATCTATGTTTATTACGGGGTAACTAGTAACTTCAACTTTCAGGCTCAAATTTCACTATTTAGGCCCTCAACCAAGTTTATAAATATACTCTTACTATTTTTGGTAATATCCATTTTTATGGTATTTTGAATATTTTTGTAGCGACGCGGCCCCTCTAGCCCCATCAGGTGGCTCTCTAGGTCGTGCCCTACAGTTTTCCCACACCCGGCTGTGGATTTTTGTCTTCCCCATATTCAAACCCTTGACCTCCAGGACAAGTACAAAGGTTCCTTGAATCTGGTGGTCTTGTGGGTGTTTTCGAATTTTGTGTCGGAGTCATTTTCTCGTTGGACGCGATTGGGACATGGTGGCAACGGGACAGCTTCAGGCGACAATCTTATATTCGGCTGCAGGTTTTGTGTTGATTCTAAAAACTTTTGGCAAGTAATAATGAATGGTGTATCTCTACAGGTATGCCGCGACGCATTGAGTTGACTCGACCCTGCCGACATGGTGGCCCAGGTCGACCCTCGCACCGGAGGATGCGAGTGTCTCAGCGTGCGACAGTGATTGGGACAGAGGGGGTTCCTGTGAGACGGACACGGACAGGGTTTCGTGGCCGAGGACGATCTTCTTCCGAGACGCGGGATGATCAGAGATCTCAGTCCCCGCGGATACCGTCGCCATTTCTGACGACAGTACCAGCGATACCTCCGGTAGGTCCCACGGCAACATCTGTCCCAGTGGCGCCTTCTGTGGCAGCTTAGGATACTGCATCATAGATGATGCAGCTGATGATGCAGCAGATGGTGCAGCAGTAGTAGATGATGCAGTAGATGCTACAGATGTTTCAGACACAGGCTGCTCCATCATCCGCTCCACCAGCATCTGCCCCTGTTCAGGTAGAGCCTCAGACTGTGCAGCCGACAGATATACAACCGCCAGCACTGACGGTACCATCCGGAGATTCGACCGCACACCCGGCAGCACCTATTGCTACTACTGTTCCGAGCCGATCTGTGGCTCGGATTCCGGCATTAGCACAGGCGGCTAAGGGTCATCTTACCCTATTCCATGGAGCCGTTGATACGACCATGCCTCACACTTGGCTGGAGACACTAGAGTGTACAGATCTGGAGTGGGTTGAGCTCGCAGCGTATCATCTGCGCAACCGAGCCGAGACATGGTGGATCACTCAGCGATCGGTTATGGGCACTCAGCCGATCACCTAGGAGAGATTACGATAGACATTCACCGCACAGTATTTCCCAGCCGCACAGTAGTTGACTCGATGGCAGGAGTTTCTGGAGATTCATCTGGGAGAGTAGTCAGCGACAGAGTATGATGTAGAGTTCCACCGATTATCCGAAAGTTGTCCTCAGATGTTTCCTGGAGATCTTGAGAGGATGACCCATTTTCTTAGAGGTTTGGCTCCCTACATCCAGTCTCGGATGTCTCCCTGGTATCTGACCTCCTATGGACAGGTGTTGGACTGCACCTTACATGAGGAGGCGATGCAGCAGAGGCTATCATCAGAGAGGAAGAAGGAGAAGAAGACATTGCAGACTACTCAGACCCAGTCCTCGCGGAAGCGAGATAAACAGGAGCAGTCAGCACAGGATGTTTCTGGGGTTGCTTCTCGGCCTCAGAAAATGGGAGGTTCAGCATCAGGACCTTCCCAGTTCTCTCGACAGGACTGACAGAGGTCCAATGCGTCTTATCAGTGCACTTGGTGTGGTTCCAGGGAGCACGGCAGGTCGAGATGTACCATGGGACAGGCTATTTGTTTCCATTGCAAACAGCCTGGCCATCGGAGATGCGACTGCCCTCAGAGGGTACAGGAGGCGGGTACAGGAGGCTCAGCTGGAGGAGGATCTTCTGGCCAGTCGGGGGCCTAGCGGGGAGGCCGAAAGGCCTAGACTTTTCACGACAGCAGCAGACTGCCCCTCCACCGATCTAGCTCTACTGCTTATTTGGTCAGGGTCAGGAGGTTGCATCGTCATCTGTGGTATACTAGCGTTCAGTTCAGCCTTCGGTTTCAGAACCTCATCAGCAGATCTATACCGGATATCAGCTACCTGTCTATCAGCAGACTTAGATTTCTGGAGCATCGTTACCTCAGCTACCTTCGGTGCCTACTGTACTGGCATTACCCCCACCTCCACCACGGCCAGAGTCGGGCCGAGTTTATGTTGTTACTCGAGAGGAGGCTCATCAAGCGGATGGATCCTTTTTTCGAGGTATAGTTTTGCTTTACGCACTCACTGTAGATTTGCTCATTGATACTGGTAGTTCGTATTCCTTTATATCACGGGCATTCTTAAGCAAGATCTGCAGGTTGCTGACCCTTAGGGCACAACGGTTATCAGTGTCCTTACCTTCAGGAGATGTTCTGGAGGTAACCCAGGAGGTCAGAGAGTGTCCTTTGGACTTTGGGAGGGTCACCCTTACCGTGGACCAATCTGTACTGGACATGATAGAGTTCGACATCATTCTGGGCATGGACTGGCTCACGGCTTCGCATGCCACCATTGATTGCTATTCGAGGGTGGTCACTTTCCGACCTTCAGACCAACCCTCGTGGGAATTTCTTGGCATCTGGGATGACGACATAGCGGTTATCTCTGCACTTCAAGCGCAGAGACTTATTATGCAGGGCTGTCTAGGATTTCTGGTATCATTACTCAGCACTTCAGATGGTGGTACTCCCCAGATCTCCGACGTTCCAGTGGTCAGGGATTTTTCGTATGTATTTCCAGATGAGATGTCGGGCTTACCTCCCTGGAGGGAGGTCGAGTTTGCCATTGAGTTGATTCTGGGGACTGCGTCGGCATCGAAGGCACCATATCGGATGGCACCGCAAGAGTTGGACGAGCTGAACGTCCAACTCCAGGAGTTACTCGATCGTGGATTTATCCGACCAAGTGCTTCCCCATGGGGTTCTCCGGTCCTTTTTGTGAAGAAAAAGGATGGTTCAATGCGACTTTGCATTGATTATAGATAGCTTAATTCAGTCACAGTCAGGAACAAGTATCCGCTGTCGCGGATTGATGATCTGTTTGATTAGCTGAGGGGTACATCTGTGTACTCTAAGATAGATTTGTGATCTGGTTATCATCAGCTGAGAGTCAGAGATTCAGACATTCAGAAGACGTCATTCCACACCCGTTATGGACATTATGAGTTCTTGGTGATGCCGTTTGGGCTCACCAATGCTTCGGCTGTGTTCATGGATCTCATGAACAGGGTATTCCTCCCGTATTTGGACCAGTTCGTTATTGTATTCATCGATGATATTTTGATATATTCTCGGTCCGAGGAGGAGCACGCTCGCCATCTTCGCAACATTTTAGGGGTTCTCCGAAAGGAGAAACTCTATGCAAAGTACGACAAGTGTGCATTCTGGCTATCTTCTGTGGGTTTTCTTGGACACATAGTATCCAGTAGAGGCATTTCAGTGGACCCCCAGAAGATCGAGGCTGCCGCCAGTTGGGAGCCGCACAAGTCAGTCCATGACGTGCGCAGTTTCCTGGGGTTGGCGGGCTATTACCGACGTTTTGTTGAGGGTTTCTCCAGCATCGCATCACCACTTACACGCCTGACCAGGAAGGGCGTAAAGTTTGTATGGAATGAGGCTTGCGAGACTAGCTTTCAGGAGCTGAAGAGGAGGCTTGTATCTGCTCCAGTTCTAGTACTGCCTTCTGGAGAGGATGGTTTCACTCTATATACTGATGCATCTCTCCTGGGACTGGGCACGATACTCATGCAGCATGGACGGGTGGTTGCTTATGCTTCTCGGTAGCTGAAGGAGCATGAGAGGAACTACCCCGTTCACGATTTAGAGTTGGTTGCTATCATTTTTGCGCTGAAGATCTAGAGGCATCATCTTTATGGGGTTATCTTCGATATCTTCACAGACCACAGGAGCCTTTAGTATCTATTCACTCAGCGGGAGCAAAATCTCCGACATAGGAGGTGGATGGAGTTTCTGAAGGATTACGACTACACCATTAGCTACAATCCTGGGAAAGCTAATGTAGTTGCCGACGCCCTCAGTCGGAAGTCCAGAGCTATTTTGGCATGCCACAGAGTGATGGTCACAGATTTGATTCAGAGTTTCTCTGAGCTAGGGTTAGAGGAGCAGTCTCGGATAGAGAGAGGATTGCTAGTGACTTTGATGGATCAGTCAGAGATTCGGACGAGGATCAGAGAGGCTCAGGCCAGTGACCAGCATATTCAGTTTTTGGGCAGTCAGGCAATTTCAGGAGAGCAACCGGATTTCACACGTGATGAGGAGGGTGTTCTATACTTTTGAGGGAGATTGTGTGTACCAGAGGCGCACCCTGTCTTGGAGGAGTTGCTGCAGGAGGCCCACTGATCACGGTTTGCTATTCATCCTGGTAGCACTCGTATGTATCGTGATTTGAGACGTTCATACTGGTGGAACGGCATGAAGAGGGACATCGCGGATTTTGTTGCTAGATGTCACGTCTGTCAGCAGGTTAAGGCTGAGCACCAGAGACTTGCTGGACTCCTCCAGAGGATTCCCATTCCTGAGTGGAAGTGAGAGCATATCACCATGGATTTCGTTGTGGGTCTGCCGAGGACTAGGAGAGGTCATGATGCAATTTGGGTAGTCACAGACTAACTAACCAAATCTGCTCACTTTTTAGCTATCCGGAGGACAAATTCTCTTGATAAATTGGCAGAGTTGTATTGCCGGTAGATAGTCAGATTGCGCGGAGTTCCTTTGAGTATTATTTCTAATAGAGATCTGCGCTTTACATCTCGGTTTTGGCAGAGTTTGCAGAGGGCTATGGGCACCGAGCTCCGTCTCGGCATAGCTTTTCATCCCCAAACAGATGGACAGTCAGAGCGTGTTAGTGATATGAGAAAAGTGTCCTAAGGCATCGCCTTATGATTGTAATCATTTATTTTAATAAATGAATATTCACTATTTGAGTATACATGTTTATGTATTTGATTGAGATCTTAAACTCATTTACTGAATGTCCGCAATACAATTCACAGCATGAGAGAATTTGTGATGAATTCACAATTAGTGATTATCTCTACATGTGCAATTGTGAAGTATTGAAATTGTCCCTAGTCGATGAATTGATAAAAACGGACACTATCAATTCTGTTGAGACTAGCATGGGTTATTCTCTAATCAGCTGATTCTCACTGGCTGGTGACATTGGGATGTCCGGAGATAAACATGAATGCTAGTTAAGGGAACTAGTTCATTGGAGTGACTGGCTGTAAAACTTCATATGGTAGTCTACATATAGACATGTCAGTGAAGTTCTTACTGTAGCTTAAGTGCGATGTTCCTTTGACTTGCGGTGTTCAAGTCATCTTGGTCATGGAGACTTATACTTTGACATCTTAAACAAGCATCTCCAAGGAGGTGTGGACCCAGATGATTGGGTATAAGCCGAAGTGCCCGAAGATGTTTGAACAGCCTACAAAGGATTCACCACTCCTTGCGAGGAGATGTATACCCAAGGCCTATCGTCGGATTGTTACTCGAAGCCTCTGGCCAGAGCATGACATGTTCAGAGTATGAATCTCTTAGATACATGAGAGTAATTAGAATCCGTAGGATGAGAAAACGTTACTTGGGCTAAGTGTGACGTAGTCAGCCTAGTGGGGACTGACACACATAGACCATGTCCAAAACCAAGTGGGTATAAGATGGTGAAGGGAATGGGCACGATTCATTATAGTTGCTGAAGGGTTTCAGAATTGTTTCTGAGGTCAATCGTTGATCTTTCGATTAATTGGAGATCATGATGTACTACTAGGTGCCACTCATGATCGTTCTATAATTGGTTAATTATAGACGACCAACATAAATCGAAAGCCTATTTAGTCACACGCACTGCGAGTAATCCGAGGGATTTAAAACGAGTTGAAAATTGGATTTTCCAATCAAGAGAGATTAGGTTTGGTTGAGCCAAACGATAAGTCGAATCTGAATTTTTTAGAGACGCATCGGAAGCGTAAAATGGCTAAGTCTTTTGAAGACTTAATAGATGAATTAAATAAGTTTAATTCATTGGGGCGTGGCCTGGATAGGCCGGCCAAAGAGGGTCCCCACCCTCTTTGCTTGGCCAGCCACAACAAAGGGAGGGAACCAAATTATTTGGTTCAATTTATAAAATAAATCAAGTGTGGTTTGTAAAATTATGGATGATATAAATTTTTTATATAAACCAAGGTTTAGTTTATTTTTCATGGAAATTAAAATGAACCATGGATTGGTTTATTTTATTTTATAAAATCAATCATGGATTGATTTACCATGATAAAGAAATTTATATAAAATTTATTTTTCATGGAAATTAAAATGAACCATGGATTGGTTTATTTTATTTTATAAAATCAATCATGGATTGATTTACCATTATAAAGAAATTTATATAAAGAAATTTATTTTTCATGGAAATTAAAATGAACCATAGATTGGTTTATTTTATAAAATCAATCATGGATTGATTTACCATGATAAAGAAATCTATATAAAGAAATTTATATGAAGAAATTTATATGATAAATTTCTTATGAAAATTTATTCCATAAGAAAAAGGAGACTTGGTTGATTTTTATCATGAATTAAAATATGATTTTAACCATGATATAAAATCAAGACTTGACATGATGGAATAAGTCATAGAAAATTTATATGATAAATTTCTTATAAAAATTTATATGATAAATTTCTTATAAAAATTTATTCCATTAGAAAAAAGAGACTTGGTGGTTGAGAGACCACTATATAAAGGACCCAAGGCAAGGCTTGGAATTAATTCGAAATAATCCAAGTATTCTTGCTTGGGCTCTCTCCCTCTCCTCCCTTCTTCCTCTTGGCCGGCCACAAGCCTCTCCCCCTTTCTTCTTGCCGTGAGCACAAGGAGAAGCACCGAGGCGACGAAGTTCTTCCGTTGGGACGATCTTCCTCTCCGGCCATCATCACCTTGGGATTGGGCGCAAGTCATCTTCCTCCTTCTCGCTGGAATTGTGATTCCGGCCAACCTTGGTGGTGAGTTTTTCCGATGTGATTACTTCTCTCTTGGTTTTTGTCGCGTTCTCGGAGAATCTAGTAGTTCTCGAGAACACGAAACTCGTGGCTTTGTGAAGTCATCCCGAAGATACTCGGCGTGGACGCGAATAGTGGCGCAGCTTCCGAGGGACGCGAATAGAGGCGCAGCTCCCGATTTGATAAAAAGGGTTATTCAATTCGAAAAATAAATAGGATTTAATGAATGTATATTGATGCATTCTTTATCATTCTCATCACATAACCTCAATTTGTATTTCTAGGATAATCACTTGATCATGTCTTCTCTGAATTTGCGTTCCATTTTGGACACCAATAAGTTAACTAAGGACAAAAGGATTGAAAAAGCACCAAAAGGCACTTGCCATCATTGTGGCAAGGAGGGCCACTGGCGAAGAAACTGCAAGGTTTATCTTGAGTCCTTGAAGAAGAAGGCATCCGATGCCCCATCCTCTTCAGGCATCTTCATTATTGAATGTCACTCTATTTCCTCGTACACCTGGGTACTTGATACTGGGTGTAGCTCACATATATGTAATGACATACAGGGGCTAAGGAATAGAAGAAGACTCGGCAAGGGAGAAGCGAATTTGCAAGTTGGAAATGGAGCAAAGATTGCTGCTATTGTCATCGGAACATATTTGCTAAAGCTCCCTACTGGACTTGTCTTAGAATTGGATAATTGTTATTTTGTTCCTTCGTTAATAAAGAACATTATTTCTATTTCATGCTTGAATGAAAAGGGTTACCATTTAACTTTTAGTAACAATTGCTGTTACATATCTTTAAATGGTGTTCTTTATGGGACCGAAACTTTATGCAATGGTATCTACACGTTAGATTTATCCGGTGACATTTTCAATATCGAAGTTAGCAACAAACGTGCTCGAATAGATAATCAAATAAACTCCTATATGTAGCATTGTCGTCTTGGCCATATAAGCAAGAAACGCATGACCAAATTACACCGATGTGGAATTCTGGAATCATTTGAACCCGGTTCATTTGATACATGTGAATCATGCCTAAAAGGCAAGATGGCCAAATTACCCTTTTCCGGAAAAGGTAAACCAGTGGGAGAATTGCTTGGTCTAATACATACTGATGTATGTGGACCAATGTCAACTCTTGCACAAGGAGGCTATAGCTACTTCATTACCTTTATCGATGATCACTCACGATTCGGGTATGTGTTCTTAATGAAACACAAATCTGAAGCTTTTGAGAAATTCAAAGAATTCAGAAGTGTAGAGAAACAGCTTGGCAAAAGTATTAAGATACTTCGATCCGATCGGGGTGGTGAATACTTAAGTCAAGAGTTTCAAGATTATCTTAGGGACAATGGGATATTGTCTCAATGGACTCCGCCATATACATCACAGCATAATGGTGTATCTGAGAGGTGTAACCGAACCTTGATGGACATGGTTAGATCTATGATGAATCATGCAACTCTTCCAAAATCCTTTTGGGGCTATGCGCTTAAGACAGCTGTTTACTTGCTAAACAGAGTCCCGACCAAGGTAGTCTCTACTACTCCATATGAGACGTGGAATAGTAAGAAATCTCATTTATCTCACCTAAAGATATGGGGTTGTCCTGCATATGTAAAGCGGACTATATCAGACAAATTGGATGCTAAGTCTGATAAATGTCTATTTATTGGATACCCTAAGGAAACGAAGGGTTACCAATTCTATCATCCCTTGGAACAAAAGGTGTTTGTTTCAAGGCATGCTGTATTTCTAGAAAAGAATTTCTTTTACAAGAAAACAGTGGGAGTAGCATTGAACTTGAAGAAGTTCAAGAAACTCCAATAGACATTACAGAGACACCTAGTCTAGACCCACAACCGATAACTCATAATGATGAGCTATCAGTTGAACCTAAAACAACACCACTTCTTCGTAGGTCTGATAGGACACACAATATTCCAGAGAGATACGGATTTCTCATAAGTGAATCGAATGACGTGTTACTCATTAACAATGACGAACCTATCAATTATGAAGATGTTCTGAATAATTCAGAAAGGGATAAATGGCTTGAAGCCAAGAAGTCGGAAATGGATTCCATGTACAAAAATCAAGTATGGGACTTGGTTAACCCACCTGAAGGGATTAAGCCCATAGGGTGCAAGTGGGTTTTCAAGAAGAAAACTGACATGGAAGGTAATGTTGTTACCTTTAAGGCTAGATTAGTGGCAAAAGGATATCGTCAGAAACAAGGAATTGATTATGACGAAACCTATTCGCCAGTAGCTATGCTTAAATCCACTCGGATGCTCCTGGCCATAGCAGCTCATTATGATTATGAGATATGGCAAATGGATGTGAAAACAGCTTTCCTTAATGGAAACCTGCTTGAGGATTTATACATGATACAACCTGAAGGTTTCACAACGGTTGATAAAACCAAAGTATGCAAGCTTCGACGATCCATATATGGACTAAAGCAAGCATCTAGGAGCTGGAACATCCATTTTGATGAGACAATCAAAGAGTTTGATTTCTCACAAAATCCTGACGAACCTTGTGTGTACAAGAAGGTTAGTGGGAGTGCAGTCGTATTCCTAATGTTATATGTCGATGACATATTACTTATAGGAAATGATATATCAGTCTTACAGTCAGTTAAAATTTGGTTGTCCAAAACTTTCTCCATGAAAGACCTGGGAGAAGCAACCTATATTCTTGGGATTAGAATCTATAGAGATAGATCAAAACGATTGCTTGGTCTTTTGCAGTCTACATATATAGACCGAGTGCTAAAAGGGTTTAGCATGTCGGAATCCAAGAAAGGTTACCTTCCCATCAGGCATGGGATCAACCTTTCGAAGTCTATGTGTCCGCGCACAGAAGACGAGAGGATTTGCATGAATAAGATTCCTTATGCATCCGCGATAGGATCTATCATGTAAGCTATGTTATGTACTAGGCCCGATGTATCGTATGCTCTAAGCGTCACAAGCAGATACCAGTCTGATCCAGGAATGGATCATTGGGCGGCTATCAAGACAATCCTCAAGTACTTAAGAAGAACTAAGGATGTGTTCCTAATATATGGAGAAGGTGATATGGTAATACGTGGGTATACAGATGCCAGTTTCCAGACAGATAAGGATGACTCCAAATCTCAGTCTGGATACGTATTTATTTTGAATGGAAGCGCAATAAGTTGGAAGAGTTTCAAGCAAGACACCGTAGCGGATTCTACCACGGAAGGGGAATATATTGCAGCTTCGGAAGCAGCAAAGGAAGCAGTCTGGATCAAGAAGTTCGTCTCAGAACTTGGTGTGGTTCCAACCATTGATGAAGCAATACCGGTTTATTGTGACAACAATGGAGCTATTGCACAAGCAAAGGAACCAAGGTCTCATCAGCTATCCAAACATGTGCTTCGCCGCTATCATCTGATCAGAGAGATTATAAGTAGGAATGATATACAAATTGAGAAATTTCCCAGTGAAAGGAATTTAGCGGATCCTTTAACTAAGGCCTTACCTCAAAGCAAGTTTGAGGGTCATGTTAGAGCCTGTGGTATTGGATACCGTAGCGATTGGCATTAGGCCAAGTGGGAGTTTGTTAGTGATATGAGAAAAGTGTCCTAAGGCAATCGCCTTATGATTGTAATCATTTATTTTAATAAATGAATATTCACTATTTGAGTATACATGTTTATGTATTTGATTGAGATCTTAAACTCATTTACTGAATGTCCGCAATACAATTCACAGCATGAGAGAATTTGTGATGAATTCACAACTAGTGATTATCTCTACATGTGCAATTGTGAAGTATTGAAATTGTCCCTAGTCGATGAATTGATAAAAACGGACACTATCAATTCTGTTGAGACTAGCATGGGTTATTCTCTAATCAGCTGATTCTCACTGGCTGGTGACATTGGGATGTCCAGAGATAAACACGAATGCTAGTTAAGGGAACTAGTTCATTGGAGTGACTGGCTGTAAAACTTCATATGGTAGTCTACATATAGACATGTCAGTGAAGTTCTTACTGCAGCTTAAGTGCGATGTTCCTTTGACTTACGGTGTTCAAGTCATCTTGGTCATAGAGACATATACTTTGACATCTTAAGCAAGCATCTCCAAGGGGGTGTGGACCCAGGATGATTGGGTATAAGCCGAAGTGCCCGAAGATGTTTGAACAGCCTACAAAGGATTCACCACTCCTTGCGAGGAGATGTATACCCAAGGCCTATCGTCGGATTGTTACTCGAAGCCTCTGGCCAGAGCATGACATATTCAGAGTATGAATCTCTTAGATACATGAGAGTAATTAGAATCCGTAGGACGAGAAAACGTTACTTGGGCTAGGTGTGACGTAGTCAGCCTAGTGGGGACTGGCACACATAGACCATGTCCTAAACCAAGTGGGTATAAGATGGTGAAGGGAATAGGGCACGATTCATTATAACTGCTGAAGGGTTTCAGAATTGTTTCTGAGGTCAACCGTTAATCTTTCGATTAATTGGGGATCATGATGTACAACTAGGTGCCACTCATGATCGTTCTATAATTGGTTAATTATAGACGGCCAACATAAATCGAAAGCCTATTTAGTCACACGCACTACGAGTAATCCGAGGGATTTAAAATGAGTTAAAAATTGGATTTTCCAATCAAGAGAGATTAGGTTTGGTAGAGCCAAACGATAAGTCGAATCTGAATTTTTCAGAGACGCATCGGAAGCGTAAAATGGCTAAGTCTTTTGAAGACTTAATAGATGAATTAAATAAGATTAATTCATTGGGGCGTGGCCTGGATAGGCCGGCCAAAGAGAGTCCCCACCCTCTTTGCTTGGCCGACCACAACAAAGGGAGGGAACCAAATTGTTTGGTTCAATTTATAAAATAAATCAAGTGTGGTTTGTAAAATTATGGATGATATAAATTTTTTATATAAACCAAGGTTTAGTTTATTTTTCATGGAAATTAAAATGAACCATGGATTGGTTTATTTTATTTTATAAAATCAATCATGGATTGATTTACCATGATAAAGAAATTTATATAAAATTTATTTTTCATGGAAATTAAAATGAACCATGGATTGGTTTATTTTATTTTATAAAATCAATCATGGATTGATTTACCATGATAAAGAAATTTATATAAAGAAATTTATTTTTCATGGAAATTAAAATGAACCATAGATTGGTTTATTTTATAAAATCAATCATGGATTGATTTACCATGATAAAGAAATTTATATAAAGAAATTTATATGATAAATTTCTTATGAAAATTTATTCCATAAGAAAAAGGAGACTTGGTTGATTTTTATCATGAATTAAAATATGATTTTAACCATGATATAAAATCAAGACTTGGCATGATGGAATAAGTCATAGAAAATTTATATGATAAATTTCTTATAAAAATTTATTCCATAAGAAAAAAGAGACTTGGCGGTTGAGAGACCACTATATAAAGGACTCAAGGCAAGGCTTGGAATTAATTCGAAATAATCCAAGTATTCTTGCTTGGGCTCTCTCCCTCTCCTCCCTTCTTCCTCTTGGTCGGCCACAAGCCTCTCCCCCTTTCTTCTTGCCGTGAGCACAAGGAGAAGCACCGAGGCGACGAAGTTCTTCCGTTGGGATGATCTTCCTCTCCGGCCATCATCACCTTGGGATTGGGCGCAAGTCATCTTCCTCCTTCTCGCTGGAATTGTGATTCCGGCCAACCTTGGTGGTGAGTTTTTCCGATGTGATTACTTCTCTCTTGGTTTTTGTCGCGTTCTCGGAGAATCTAGTAGTTCTCGAGAACACGAAACTCGTGGCTTTGCGAAGTCATCCCGAAGATACTCGGCGTGGACGCGAATAGAGGCGGAGCTTCCGAGGGACGCTTACGGTTGGATCTCGTCCCTTCCTTCGAGTTACGCGAGGTAACAAGTAAATTAGTTTACGTTTCTGCAAAATTTTAAATATATGATCATGTCTACACAAGATAAGGTTGCATGCTTAGATGTGTGATTAAATAATTTGAGAAATTATTTATGCTAAACCTTCCGCTGCACGTAATTAATTTTAAAATTATGAACACGCATTAATGTCAACATGCACCCGGTCCAAACAGAGCGTACTATCTAGACCTTGGAGGACTTACTGCACTCGTGTGTGATGGATTTTGGGGGCAGTTGGGAGGACCATTTGCACTTGGTGGATTTCGCCTACAACAACGACTTTCATTCGGCGATACAGATGGCACCGTTTGAGGCGTTGTACGGTAGGGCGTGCAAGACTTTGGGATGAGGTCGGAGAGACTTAGCTGCTGGGACCCCAGAGAGTTCAGCATAAGGCAGAGTTAGTACGGACTATCAGACAGAGATTATCAGTAGCACAGGATCGCCAAAAGAGTTATGCTGACTGGAAACGCAGACCTTTAGAGTTTCCTGTGGGTGACCATGTCTTTCTTCGAGTTTCACCCACGAAAGGGGTGAAACGTTTTGGCCTCAGAGGTAACCTAGCTCCACGGTATATTGGTCCGTTCCAGATTCTGGAAAGGGTTGGAGCTGTAGCTTATCGGCTAGAACTTTCACCGTCTTTGTCTGGCATCCACAACGTGATCCATGTATCTATACTGAGAGGGTATGTGCCAGATCCCACACACATTTTATCCGAGGTGCCTATTCCGCTCCAGCCTGATGCTACTTATGAGGAGGTACCTGTACGGATCTTGAGATTCCGGGAGCGTCAGCTAAGGAACAAGACGATCCGGCTGGTCAGGGTCAGATGGCAGCACCACTCGGATGCAGAGGCGACTTGGGAGCTTGAGGACACTATCCGAGCTCGATATCCCCATTTATTCGACTGAGGTATGTGTTGTTAGTTCATATCAGCATGCGTAATTCATATATATACTACTGCTAGTATCTACTATTAGCAATGATAAATTTGGGGACGAAATTTTTGTTAGTGAGGAAGAATGTAACAAAACAGGAAATTTTGGGGTTAAAATGCAAACTTTCCGAAGTTAGGGGCTTTTGGGCGAATAACTAAAATAAGAGGGGCTGAGTGTAAAATGGTCAGGCTTATAAGGTCTCCGTTGTGGCTGTTCGTGAGCACATATCTCACGAGCCCTTCCCCTTCCTCTTCCCTTTTCGGTTCTTCTTCCCTCCTCTTCCGTTCGTCGCCACCGCAGCTCACGGCTGCGTCTTCGAGTGCTTGACGGAGAGCACCGGTCTAGGCTGAGTACTTCACAGGAAGCAGGCCGAAGCTCGCCTTCCTCTCAAGCGGCGATGATCGCGCCACCGCCAGAGACACCAGGAGGTAAGTCGTATACCCTTAATTTGGTTTTCGATCTCAGAGTTCCAGTCTTACAGCGGATCGCAATTTGGGGTTCAGTTTGAGCTCGTTTCTTGGGATCTAGGGCATGGCGATTTGGGTGGGTTCTCTTCCTGAGCGACCTGTGCAGAGGAGTTCGGGTGCGTCATCTGAGGTAAGTTCTTTCTATGTAGGGCTTTGATCTATAGGGTTTTCTGGTTCTTTGAGAGATGATCATCTGTGAAGTTGATCTCTGTGTGTTGAATTAGAGATTGATGCATCTCTTGCGTTGTTGTGAGGTTTGTGGTTGGTACTTGATCTATTGGGAAATTAGGTCAGATTCTGCGATTTGGTTTTTGATTCCGATGTCTTTTGATCAAATGATTCATGCGTGTGCTTCGTGTTGATCAAGTTCCTAATTCTTCATGTGTGATTGCCAATCGATTCTTGATCATGCCGTGTATTAGTTTTTGTAGTTACTGGCTCAGTTTTGAACCCTGCCGTATTCTCTGATGAATGATGGAAGTAATTAGGTTTTGGATCCGTTGGTGGTGAAAGTAGCTGTGAGTTGGATTCTTGAGTTCTGTTGTGTTTGATCGGGGATTGATCTTGGGTGGGTGTTCTTATCTGCCAAGAGTTCCTTTATAGTGTTGTTTAGACCTTGATCTGTGTCATGGTTTTGAAATGAATTCTGTTGTGGAGTTCTTACCATTGATATGTTCTGTTCTAGGTATTTCTTGGCTGATTTCATGGTTCTATATTTGGAGTTGTTCTATGGATCAGTGTGGATGTAATGGTGATGAGTAGGTAAACTTAGGTTGTCCTTTGATTAAGTGGTGGGAGTTGTATCTTGGTATTGTTTTGATACATGGCATCAAGGTGTCACAATTAGCTAGGAATTCCATGCCGAGTAGCAGTTGATGGTTTTATTTGGGATTCTTATACCAAGAACTATATTTGAGCTAGTAAGTAATAGAACGGTTAACCTAACTTAGGTTAGCCAATCTATCACCTAGGTTGGGCTAGGTAATTTGTTTAGTCAAGGTATCATTTGGTATGATAGCTAATTATGTTCTTAATTTCAGGATACTGATTCAGTTCATTGCTACGGATTATTGGACGGGGATTCTCTTCACATACGGATTCTTTCTCTGGAGGCGGGTATCTATGACTCTTCTTTTAGATTAGTCATAGATATATGCTTGATATGCTTTCTTTAGCAATAGGGTAATAGATTGTGATATAACTCTTCTATTTGTCTTGTTGATACTGTTTATGTTAGACCTGGCATTTGATACCTATACCTCTAGGACTTAGGCTATGGTGCATTATCTACGATCCTTGCATATCATGTTGATATAGGTGGACTAGATAGTGGATGTTGTTTGACCAGTGTCATGCATCATCGTACATTGTGCATTACTGTCGATCAGGGGCCCCTTTATGAGTGAGTCAGGTCGACAGCCATACTGACATACGCATACGACCACTCATGGGTTAGTGGTTGACGGAGTATGGGTGGTGTGCTCTGTGCTGCTCCGCTCGTGCACTCATAGGTTAGTGAATCGGAGCGTGGTAGCAGGCAGATGCCCCTCCTTGAGTAGTCCATATACCAGGAGATGAGAAAGAGAGGCCTCTCCCCCATTTATATACATGGGGTAGGGGTAACACTCAGATAAAGATATCCTCCAGAGATGACCTGGGGTAGTAGAGATATCCCCCGGATAGGTCATGGAGTAGGGGTGTTACACCGACAACATTCCGTCTACTCGATCGCTCAGGAGCAGTGATGGCAGAGTACGGACGGCAGTCACAACCCTATGTCGAAGGGTGGCCTCCGCTCAGCTTCCTCCCGTATATAAGTGACGATGTCTAACCGACGGTAGGGGTGACCATGTCATTGCACCATGTGCATACGCATATTTTGCACTTGTCGTGCTTGCTATACTTGGTTGCTGCATATGATTGACATGCACATACACGAGACCTTTATGTCTGGTTTTGGCAACTCCGCCACATTGGTATGGTATTTCTTATTCCCTCTTTCAGTTGTACTTATTACTGCATGTACATATGTTATTTCGCTAGTCTGTTACACTATTGCTAACTTAGACTATCCACTAGTACAAAAAAGACCTTTAACAACGGCTTTTAACATCGGTTGTATTAAAACCGGTGTTAAAAAAAAGGCGGTGGCATTTTTGTAATTATTTGAACTTTAAAATACTTTTAACACCGGTTCTTTTAACAACCGGTGTTAAAAATATATTTAACTACAGTTTTATAAATAACCGGGGTCATATGTTATAATTATTTGAACTTTAAAATACTTTTAACACCGGTTCTTTTAACAACCGGTGTTAAAAATATATTTGACTATTTTTACCGCCGAAATCCCTCGCCGAAATCCCGACAGAAACCCTCGAGTTCCATCTCCGCCGCCTTCCCCGATCCGGCGCGGCTCTCATCCACCACTTTCCACCTCTCCACCGCCTTCGCTCGCGTCTGGTCGGTGCTTTCCTCCATCCGAAGCTCGGCGAGTTCCCGGCGCCGGCCGCTTCCACCGCTCGCGAGCGCCACCTAATTTATCTGAAGAATAATGGCAGGCGGAGGAGGATGGGAGTAAAGGGCGACGATGAAGACGAAGAGCACCATCGAAACCCTTTCCTTTTTGATAGAGTCAGCAAGCCTTCACCTTCTAAGCATCAATTCCGGTAAATATCCTTGTACCCTTGCAAAACGTTTGTTGATGCAATTAAGAAGTACAGCCGACTTGTGCTGCATTCGTTTTAATTGAAGGAGTGAAGTATCCAAGGCTCGTTGGGTTGAAGAGATGGGTATGGGTGAGATAGTGGAAAAGAAGGGAAGCTTGTGGGTTGCTGAATCCGTTTTCCATTTCATTGCAGGTTTGGGACATCAGTTCACATTTGAATGATCTAGCTGAATCCGTGTCCAGCACAACTATTGGAGGTGACAACATACATCGTCTGTCTCCTCTTATAAAATTTGGTGGTCACAAGGATGAGGGCTATGCTATTGACTGGAGTCCTACTGTTCCTGGAAGACTTGTCTCTGGTAAATACTATTTTTTGGGTGGCTAAATTAACTAATAAAGTTTTACAAAATATGCCTTTTCATTAGCTATATTTGCTCGAAGGTGATTGCAACAGTTTTATTCACTTATGGGAACCTTCTGAAACATGGAACGTCGATGCCACTCCCTTTGCTGGGCATACTGCTAGTGTGGAAGATCTACAAGTAATTTTATAGATCATTTTCGTGCCTTAATATGTTTTTGTGCATGCTTTACTTGAAAGACATTTTTTGTATATATATTTGTTCCTAACAAAACTATTCTTGAATCTTGTAGTGGAGTCCAACGGAACCTGATGTTTTTGCTTCATGTTCTGTGGATGGAACTGTAGCAATATGGGATACCAGACTTGGAAAATCACCCGCACTTTCTGTAAAGGCGCATATATAACACTGATGTTAATGTTATATCATGGAATCGGTATATATTTAGTGTGTGATTAGGCTTCTGCTTGCGTTTCAACTTTTAATTATGATTTTCTTTGCATATATTGTTGAATCTTAAATAGGCTAGCAAGCTGTATGATTGCCTCTGGAGCTGATGATGGTACATTCTCCATCCGTGATCTTAGATTGATCAAGGTAATGAATCAATGGTAATCATTATTGTCTATTTCATCTTGCTTTCTCCTTAAATTGTAGATTACTATAAACACATGTTGGAATTTTCCTACTTTCCTGACAATGGAAATTAAATTAACGACTGATTAATGTGATCATGGTAGAGAACTGTCAGTTCAGTCTAGAATTTGGCATTGGAAACAATTCTTCCAAAGGAAGAAGCTTTTCTCCAAAGAACTGGGTAGGGTTTGAAATTGTGTTAGAAAATTATCTGAAAACTTCTGTTGTTGCTTTGAAAATAGAATTTAAAAGTTGAAAGCAAACACTTCTTCGACACATTTAAATATATTAGAGGTGGATGATACTATAAATATATACTTTTTGACTGTATTTACTTTCTAAAAACTAAAAACTCCTTATATTAAAACTATATCTTTTTTTCTTGATTGCTTATGTACCTTGCCATTAGATTCATGTCTATCAGTTGTGTTGCTCTGATGCTTAAGACACTCGCGGAGCATTTTCTACTATATATGTCGAACATTGGCTATTGTTAACATTATTCTTTCCACTACTCAGGGTGACTCACTGGTAGCACATTTCGAGCATCAATTCAGGGTGACTCAACAGAAGGAGTTCAATCTGAGAAAGCCCCCATCATTCATTATGATTTACTGGTTTTGGGATTCTTGGTACTATACCTTAATCTATCTGCCTCTAGCTAGTTCTTTGGTTAAATCTCAAATGGCATCTGACTCCTGAATCATTTACTTGGTTTTGCTGGCCAGACCTTGTTATATGGTCTTATTGGAGTTCCACCTTCAAATGGTGTCATCCCACAATCTCCAATGCACACGAAAAGTTTGGCCACCCTCAAACACCAAGTAAGCTCCAAATTGTGAATGATTGATTATATTGCTTCTCTCTCCGTAGCATTATTTGATATTTTTTCATTGGAATTTTCTCACAGTTGCTTCGCAATCGACTGGTAGCCACTGCACGCCAAAGCATGAAAAGAAATTCAAGCTTGACTCAAGTACTGTATGGAAATATGCAAGACGCTTATAAGAGATGGAATGCTAAGCTGGTCGAAGTTCTGCAACGTACTCCTCACTATTTGATCTTGGACTAGACTGTTTACTTGCAAACTCGTGTGGCAAGCTTCTACATTGTCTTTGCTTGGAAAATCACATAGCGAGTAGGAGTATAATGTGTTATTTGATTTACATTTTGCTTTTGTTGAAAGAAAAATGGATAGTTGTAAAATACATGGATTGTTTTGTTTTTGAAACTAATTGGATGTTGCATTTACTTAATTCATGGTGTGTTATTAATTATGGATAAACTATTATATTATTGTGTTCTTTTATATGTCTAGAAAAATTATAAATAAAAATAAATATGAAATCTATATAAAAAATTAAGACTTTTGACACCGGTTGTTTCTAGAACCGGTGTTAAAACATCATTTTTAACACCGGTTGTTTCCAGAACTGGTGTTAAAAATGATGTTTTAACACCGGTTGTTTCCAGAACCGGTGTTAAAAATGATGTTTTAACACCGGTTATTTAAAATAACCGGTGTCTAAAATGGCTTTCCCGCCTCATAATTGAACTTTTAACAATGGTTATTAACCGATGTTAAATCTATATATTACACCGGTTTATTAACCGGTGTTAAAAGTCTATACTTACAATGCCGGCTGGATCAACACCGGTTCCGGAACCGGTGTTAAAAGTCGAAAATAACCGGTGTTAAAAGCCTTTTTTCCACTAGTGATCCTGCGTATATGATGAGACATCCGCTGAGTTCTGTGACTCATCCCGTTAGATCCTTGTTTTTATTTCAGGATGATTGTCTGGAGAGCCCAGCCGGCTGTCCCAGTTCGCATATTCTTCGAGACGATTTCGGGGTTTTTCATCTATTTGATGGTGGTACATGTTGGTACCCATTATCTGTATTTTGATACCTTACATTTCCGCTGCTGTCTTCGTGATCGGTTTTGTCATTTTATACGGCAGTATAGTTGTACTTTTGTGAGTCATGGAGGCCTTTTGTGCATTGTGTTTTGTCGTAAGTTGTACCGATACGCAGCTTCTGACGTTGTTTTATTTTCGTGTATTTTAGACGGTTGTTCCAGCCCTATAGACTGCGGTACAATCGGCTGAGGTAGTCGTAGAGGTTAGATTTTTGAATTGTCCGCCGGTCGAGGGAGTGGCAGTCCGGTGAATATCGGACGGGCAGCTCCTCGGGGCATGACAATTTTTGATACTTCTGATATATATTGGTAAGGATTTATCCTTATTAACATCCTGTTTAATTAATTAGGATCTTTGTTAAGAAGTTTTTTTTCAGATAAGATTTTTTTTATGTAAAAGATAGGAATTGAAATTTAAATATAAGGATTTCTTTCCTTTCTTTGTGTAGGTCTAGAGTCTATATAAACATGTAATTAGATATGAGAAAATTAATTCGCTATTGTTTTTTTTGCTTTCTCCTTAATTTTCCTTTTTAGTATAACCGCTATCTTCTTCAGTATCAGAAACTTAATATTTATATATTTTTTCAAAATTAATTAGTTTATGATATCAATTATAATTGATGGACAACTCTAAATAGTTTGGAATCCGGGCTCCGTCTATTACCAGTGATGTGTATGTTGGGCTGCTATGAGATGATGCGTTTCAGTAGACAGCGATAAGCTACCGAGTGAGTTGCTTGAAACTTTCAATCAATCAATGGACGACATCTCTCAGATCATAGTCAGACGCTTAGTGCGATTCTACTACTTTACGTAGGCTTACAGTGAGGGAAATTGAATGATGGAGAGATCAGTACTGAATAGATTCAGTTTTATTGAAAATTTTAATTTATTGTGGAATTGACTTGCGGTGTGATGTTTGATCTCCCCGGATCTAATGGATAAAGAATTTAATTTTTTTAATTAAATATTTATTTTTTAAAATTTAAATTTAACACAATTTATATATGTATATTATATTTTAAATAAAAAATATTTATGTTTGTAATCTATTTATTTTTTTAATGTTCTTGTAAGGTTGTCTTTGTTCTTTCCTTAGAAACAATCAACGATCAACGTACGGACAAGATGGGGATTAGACAAAGGTGCATGAGTAGTCCTACTATATTATTTGTATCCATAGTACTCTTCTTATTCAATATCATTTTTTATGAGACGAATTGGTAATTAATACGTAGATATTGTCATCTTAAGATTTAGAAATCAAAACTTAAAAACTCAGTGTGCCCGTTCTCCTCATGCACTAGCCATAGTATTTGGACTAGTAGTCTCCCGTTGAGATGAGTTGACGGAAGCGCTGAAGACGAACGAATCGTCTTTTATCACCTTCTTATCCAATACCTATTACTTACAATAAAATAATTAAGACTTATACACTAATGAGAATTGTTAGTATCGCAAACAATAATGGCTAAAACAAGATGTTTTTTTGATCGATCAAATATGTCTAACTCATTATATGCTTTTCATGAATTAATTTTTATAAATCTAAATGTTTTTTTGATCGATCAAATATGTCTAACTCATTATATGCTTTTCATGAATTAATTTTTATAAATCTAAGATTAATATTAGAGATTCCACGAATATTAGACAAGCACTGGCACTACTAAAGGTTGTATATGAACTTAATGACAATGCATTTTTGCTATATCTTCTAACTTCTGTATAGCAACCTTGGAAGCTAAGCAAAGTATCTGCTTTTTTCATTATTCTTAGACAAGCACTAGCACTACCGAAGGTCATATGAAGTTTCCTGATGCTTTTTGCGGTATATTTTTAAACTTTTAGCAAAGTTAACGTTGGGCAGCATATCGATTATCCTATGAATTGACAAGAAAAAAGAATTGAGAAGAAGATAAAAAAAGGCATCCGAATAAACAAAGAGAAAATTAACTTGTCTGTCAAATAGAGCATAAATCCTCATACAACTAAATATATGTTTATATAAACTTTAGACCTTATAACAAAGAAAAAAGAAAATGATAAAAAAATAAAAAATCCTTCAAAAAAAAAATTCTTAGCAGACATCGAAATTAATAAAATAGAGCGAAACTTAACCCATAAATATCAAAAATATTCGAAATACTATAAAAATTAATGAAATGACTAAAAATTAACAAAAGAACTTCAGAGACTTCAACAACCGTCTAAAAGTTACGTTTTGAGTTCGAAATTTAGCAGTTACAAGTTATCTTATAATAAATGTAAATCTCTGAATTCTACACATATGATCATTAGTAGTCTAATTCTAAGTGGGTCAGGGGGGGCGCGATTCGCTTATCCTCAGTATCCCCGTCAATCCATCTCAGGGTCAACACGAAAGAGGTAAATTACGAGAACTATTAGTTCGGATGTTGTGGCTAGTATATGGGGAGAGGCGCACTGATTTTACTAAATTTTGACTTTCAAATCTCATAATGGTTCACATATGTCAACCATTAATCCATCCCATAATCCATCCCATAAGAACTAGCCAGCACTAAGTAGTATTACTAAACTTGGTATGAAATATGTTCATTATTCTGTATTTTTCGCAACAACGTCCATGAGGATAACTCAATGGTAATTGAATATATTTTTATTTTTATATTATGGATTAATTTTAATTCTAATTTTTTGTTATGTGGTAATTGAATATGTTCCTAGCTCTCTCATATAAGTAACACCACTCTCGATGCTAGTGTTGCACTGACAGTCCGCTGGCGATATGGGCAGCTCGGGAAGCAAACAGAGCCATGACTTCGCTTCGGTCGTGGCTGCTGGGCTTGCGCTTGCGCTTGCGCTTGCATGGGTTCTCTGCCGCCGCGCCAACAACGACGTCCCAAACCAGACAATGATGAGAGCCCCTGGCCGCAAGGGCGAGTACATTCTCAGAGACACCTTTCAGAACGATCCCAAAGGTTACTTTGTTCGTCTCCGGAAACATGAATAGTCGGTAGATATTAATAATTAATAATGTCGTATGTATAATGCATGCATTAATTATATATCTGATGGATTAATATATAATATTATCTTGAATCTGAAACTGAATCACATTTTTTTTTTAAGTAGAAAATGGAAATCTAAGAGAAAGAATGACGGTGGATTCAGGTCTTTTTTTCACGGACCAGCGCGTGATTTTATATTTTTGCCATAGACCGTAACACTAACTGTTGGTTTATGCTTTGTATCTCCTCGGTATTTGACTTAGTCGATTTACGACGGTCGGAGTTTTCAGGAGGTTGCTTTTGGAAGAAGCAAACTGATTAGTTTATGTCGAGGCTAGTATTCGATACTATCTCCGTAAAACGATATTGCTCCGCTACTGGTGCTCACGAATAGCAGCAATTCGTTTCCAAGATACAACGACGTCATCTCGGAATAATAGTACTTCAAATTCCAAGACCGGCGAACCTTTCCGTAGGCTTCACTAGTGGAAAAAAGGCTTTTAACACCGGTTATTTTCGACTTTTAACACCGGTTCCGGAACCGGTGTTGATCCAGCCGGCAGTGTAAGTATAGACTTTTAACACCGGTTAACAAACCGGTGTAATATATAGATTTAACACCGGTTAATAACCGTTGTTAAAAGTTCAATTATGAGGCGGGAAAGCCATTTTAGACACCGGTTATTTTAAATAACCGGCGTTCAAACATCATTTTTAACACCAGTTCTGGAAACAACCGGTGTTAAAACATCATTTTTAACACCGGTTCTGGAAACAACCGGTGTTAAAAATGATATTTTAACACCGATTCTAGAAACAACCGGTGTCAAAAGTCTTAATTTTTTATATAAATTTCATATTTATTTTTATTTATAATTTTTCTAGACATATAAAAGAACACAATAATATAATAGTTTATCCATAATCAATAACACACCATGAATTAAGTAAATGCAACATCCAATTAATTTCAAAAACAAAACAATCCATGTATTTTACAACTATCCATTTTTCTTTCAACAAAAGCAAAATGTAAATCAAATAACACATTTTGGAGAAAATCACATAATGCATAAGATTTCGACTTTCAAACGGGTTAGGGTGGGACTCCTGGTTGCTAGTTGACAGAGATTTAAAAAACTCCAATGTCAATCTCATTGACAAGCAATGAAGACTTTTAGGCATTGTCTGAACAGCAAGGTGATAGAGGAATGCGCTTTGTCTCATGTGAAAATTAGATTCATCCTCAGTGAGATCAAGTATCTGTCTAAGTTTCTTCTGAACGTTATTGCAATCCACGGTGCATGCTTTAGCTCTTGCAATTGTCTCTTCCATCTTCTGAGTCTTCTTTTCCGCACTGAAAGAGAAAAGAAATAACCATATTAGTTTCTATCTGCAGATCTATATATTATTATCCTCAGACCTAGAAGTGTCAGCCAGCTCCATGAGATCAACAGCAGTTTGCAGGTCTATTATCCACAATCCACAAGTTCATTTCAAAGATTTCTAAACCAACAAAAAACTAGAAGCAAATACCATAGTTTCTATAACTTCAAACAAAGATACTTTATCATTTCACCGTTTCCATCTAAAACACCAACAAGATGCAATGAACAAGCATAATTTGGGGCTGCAACAAAGATAATTTTGGGCTGCAACAAAGAGAACAGGTTTGTATGTCCAAAACATTAAAGGGAAGAAATGTTTGAAGTTGTGTTTGATATCCTTTTCTCTTTCAGAGCTCCACCTAATTGTTCAATGACAACTTTTTTCTCTTCCTTTCTAAGTAAACTTACAAATTCATGAATGCATACTTACCTACTAATGCTTGCTACACTACACCCGTAAATCATTGATGGTCTTACAAAAGTCTAATCATCTAAATGGAGAATATTTCAAGAAACCTAGGCAAGCAAAAGATAAAATACTTTAACAACATTTTCAACGATATATGAACAACAATAAGTACAAAGATTCATCCAGGGATATAGAACAGGACAATGTCTTTCATATATTCCTTAACATAAAAGCTTTAGATGACAAAAATGATTAAGAAGAAATCCTAAAAATGTATGAAATCCTAAAAATAGATAACAAAAATGATTAAGACAAAAATGTCTTTCATATATTTGATGAATAACCTTGTGGGACTTTGATTCCATGTAGACTCTCACATAAACTTTTTCTCTCTGCTTTTGATAATGTATGACATGCAGGGGGCAAATATGCGCGCTTATTTTCTGCTACCTGTGCATGTAACTTTTCTCGTATACCCATTTCAAACATATCTAGGCGAGATTTCACACCATCCTTTGTCTTGCCCGGTATGTTTAGAAGCGTTCCAATAACACTATCGCACACATTTTTCTCCACATGCATTACATCAATACAATGTCTTACATCAAGCTTGCACCAATATGGAAGATCAAAAAAGATTGACCTCTTCTTCCATATGTTTCTCTCAGCGGCAATGGCTTTCTTTTGGGTCTTTCCAAAAGTAATATTGATGTCTTTCACCCGTTCATAATCTTGCTCTCCAGTTAAGGCCTTTGGAGCAACTTCATTCTCTTGCAGTCCATTAAAGGCTTTCTTTAATCTACGATATGGGTGATCAGGTTTGAGAAATCTTCGATGGCCAAGGTAAACCGTCTTTTTTCCATGAATCAGTTGATGGTAACATATGCCTTCTTCACATATAGGGCATGCTTTATGCCCCTTAACACTATATCCGCACAAGTTCCCATATGCTGGAAAATCATTTATGGTGCAAAAGATCATGGCACGCATCTTGAATAATTCATGGCTATATCCGTCAATCACATCCATGCCTTCCTCCCATAACATTCGCAAGTCTTCAATCAAGGGACGTAAATAAACATCTATGTCATTTCCAGGCTGTTGTGGGCCCGAAATCATCATAGACAACATTATGTATTTCCGCTTCATGCACAATTGAGGAGGGAGATTGTAAATTACCAACAGAACTGGCCATGAGCTATGCTTACTACTCAAGTTACCATATAGATTCATTCCATCCGTAGCAAGTCCAAGCCTAAGGTTTCTTGGCTCATTGCCAAAGTCTGGAAACAATTGATTGATTCTTTTCCACTGCAAAGAGTCAGCCGGATGACGAATCTTTCCATCACATTGCCTCTCATCTGCATGCCATCTAAGGTTCTTTGAATCTTTTGCATTAGCAAATAATCTCTTGAACCTTGGAATTATTGGAAGATACCATAAGACTTTTGCCGGAGGCCCATTTGGGCTCTCATCACAACTAGAATCACCATCCTTCACTTTGTAGCGTGATACCTGACATATGGGGCACTGATGCAACCCTTCAAACTCGTTTCTGTACAAGATGCAATCATTGGGCAAGCATGTATTTTCTTGTATGCCATACCCATTGGACACAATATCTTCTTTGCCTCATAGTTACGATCCGGTAGTGTATTACCTTCTGGAAGCATAACTTTCAATAACTCAAGCAATTCGGTAAAACTTTTGTCACTCCACCCATTTTGTGCTTTTATCTTGAACAATTTTAATACTGCTTCCAATCGTGAGAATTGAGTGCACCCTGGATACAACGGCTTCTCCGCATCACTACACAAATGATCATATACATGTGCTCGCTGAAAAAACTCTGGTCCAACATCACGGATCATGTCTTCTAGTCGATCATCCATATCTACATCAACTTGCTCAGTTTGGGACACACTTGGCATGCTTAATGATTCACCATGCCATATCCATCTTGTATAACTCTTGCAAAATTCATCGCAAAGAACATGTTCTTCTATTTCATCCACTTTCAAACGTCTTAGGTTCACACATTTTACACAAGGACAAAAAAATATTTCAGTATTATCACGAGCATTTCTTTTAGCAAATTCTAAGAACTCTTTCACCCCATTCTCATACTCATCACTTGTGCGTAAAGCATTTATCCAACTACGATCCATATGTGCACGGACTGTTTGAGAAAGACATTAAAAGGAAGATTAAGAATCGAGTTATCAAAAGGAATATAAAAAAACATAAAAATCAAAATCAATGATTAGGAAGACTTAGCATTGGTACATAAATAGAAAAAAATTAAGTTATCAAAAAGAAAGTTCATCACAAGAAACTTGCAAATGTACTTAAGCAAGTGCCCTACCATGAGTTAAACTAAACATAGTAAGTAAGCACTACTAACACCTATGGATATAACGTAGTTCGAATATTGAAATCCCAAACCTAATTAATACAAATCCTAATCCAATTAGAAAACCTAAATAAAATTAGTTCAATCATCAATCGAATAATCCAACCCCTTGGTTAAATTAGGATTAGCCATATTCCAGGCCAAATCTTCATCCGATCATGAAAATCCAATTTGAATCCATATCAATTCAGATTAATCAATGAATCAACTATCCCAATAACCCTTACACCTTAATTGATTAAGTATCAACCTTTAATCAGCATATGACCAGAATTTCAACCACGCATACTCACTTAATCCCTTACCCTACTTCATCGGCGTCGGAACAGTGCCTCACCGGAAGGGGATGACCACGCCAAGCAGGGTTGGTTGGTTCAACTTCGTCGTTGGCTGACCTTAGCAGTGGTCAACCTCAGCGGTGGCGGCGATCCGACCATGGTGGCAATGTTGTCTAGGATGGAAGCATCGCGATCGCGACATTGCGGTGACGGGCGGTGCCATCAATCAGAGCTAGGGCATCTCGTGAGAGGCAGAAGAGTGCCTGGCCGAAAAGGAGACAGGCTTTGGCGATCGGGAGAAAGAAGCAGATCCCGTCGGCGATGCTCGGCTTGGCCTGCGAACTCACGGCAGCGATCGAATAGAACCCCACTGGCTGTTGGTGGCGGTTGCTCTGGTGAGGACAAGCGGCGACCGACAAGGGAGAGGTTGGCGGCGTCGGCCCGGATCAAGGCAGGAGAAGCCGCTGATGTTAAATGCTCCTTGAGGTGGAGGTCGTCCTCTACTTGATCGCCTGAGGAGAGCTGCGGCGTCGGGCGGAGAGGGGTGGAATCGGCGGCGTGGGGCAAAGAGGGGAGGAATCGGTGTGGTTTTAGGGCACGGGAGGGAGAGGATACAAATAAAAGAGGTGTTAAGAACAAGGCATGCGCGCGAAAAACATATGACCACGGTTATTTACAAAACCATAGTCAAATATATTTTTAACACCGGTTGTTAAAAGAACCGGTGTTAAAAGTATTTTAAAGTTCAAATAATTATAACATATGACCCCGGTTATTTATAAAACCGTAGTTAAATATATTTTTAACACCGGTTGTTAAAAGAACCGGTGTTAAAAGTATTTAAAGTTCAAATAATTACAAAAATGCCACCGCCTTTTTTTTTAACACCGGTTTTAATACAACCGGTGTTAAAAGCCGTTGTTAAAGATCTTTTTTGTACTAGTACTTTTTGGACTCTCGATACAGAAGATGGATGAGTGCAAATGCTTTTAGATTGCAATGCTTGAATGAATGAAATGATCAAGTGGAGGGATCTATTTATATTGAGTGAAAAGTTAAGTACCCTTTGGTTTGGACAGATCTGGACCGTTCACAACGAAAGGGTATAACCCTTTAAAAGTCTTTTAATCTCGTCCCTTGATCTGAAGAGTTATAACTCTTCAGATCACATATTGATCTCAGCCATCAGATTAGAACATTTAATTTGACGCCTCAGATCCATCCTCCCTCTTCATAGTCAAATTGGAATCTGACGCTCTAGATCGCACTTGCCTGCGATCTATCCAGATCTTTGATCCGACGCTCCAGATCGCACATTCCTGCGATCTATCTAGATTTTTTATCCGACGGCCACCATCTGTTCGCCCAATCCAGTCATCGTTCTCTACACAGTCACGTACCACATAGGCATTGCCTCGTCACCGACATGCCACGTGGCGCCGCTTGACCATGGCACGTCACACCGACATGCCACATGGCGCGCGTGGCGAGTGCCGGGCTCGCAGGTGCGAGCACCTGCTCGCCCAAGGGCAGAGACCTCATTTGCTTTTATATTAACAATATTAGCACAAGAACACATATAAGGAAACACTGGCTCTCGCCGGTTAACAATGTGGGACTAAAAGTCTCATCTTTTTCCTTAATGTTCATTTGAGCATATCTTAAACAATTAATTTCTCATTCACCCTTAATCGATTTTGAGCAAATAAATAGTCCAGATTTATTTACACGAAACGTAGATTTCGATTTTGAAATCAAACATGACTTTCAACGATCGATAACATCAAAATTTTACTTTGTAAAATCGTATCTAATAGTAACCTTGTACATCAAAGCTTGGTCGGCCTCCATGCTCAGGCTCGTGTTAAAGTATTGAATTTTAAAACTGAAATATACGATAATAAAAAATTGACGAATAAAATCGTCGGCGGCCACCAATTAATGATAGACGTCATATGGCTAGATGAGGAAATAAAAATTACTTTTGTTTTAATCGAAATTTAATTGAAATTGATTTAACTTATGAGTTATGACGAACTAAATTTATTGTCGATTCAATCGTGCTAAAAAAATAATTATTTAGGGAGGAAATTTTGTGATGAAAAATCATTTTCACAAATTTGCGATAAATTTTATGATGAAAACTTAAATTGTCGTAAATTAGCAACGAATTATTTTCGTCGTAAATTAATAATAAAATATTTTTCGCCACCAAATTCTTGCAGTTTAGCGATGAACTTCTATATTCGTCGCATATTTTGCAACAAATACTTAGTTCGTCACAATTTATGTGATGAAATTAATCTTGTTCGTTGATAAAATTGCGACGAATACAATATTTGTCACGGAGTTTGGCACGAATAATAAATTCGTTGCTAATACGTACAAATAAATATATTCGTCGCAACATCCTAAGATACTTAATATTTTTATTTTCCTTAAAATTTAAAGGGATTATTGATATTTATTAAATTTTACGTTTCTACTACGAATTCATAAATTCATCGCAAATTTAGTGATGAATCCATGGAGTCATCGCAGAATGGGGATTTTAAAAAATTAAAAAATAAATAAGTCTGAAGTCGGTTGATGTCGGTTGATGCACTTAAAGAGCTCGGAATAATATGAAATCAATTCCTATATATTTTTATAAATCTTCAGATTATATAAATGCTCTCAAACATATAGGTCATATTTGACCTATATGTTGAGATCTATGACTTTTTGAACATGATTTAGATTTTTTTTAAATACATTTATGTTCAAAAATCACCGATCTAAATATATTAGGTTAATTTAATAATTAAGGGTAATTATAAAATTAGGTGATTTAGAGGAACAAGAAAGAATTGTTGGATTGGGTTGGACCGGCTAGGGAGGGTTGAATAGACGGGAAAAAAAATGAAAGTGGAGGCACTCGTCTTTTAAAAAAGAAACTGAGTCGCAACTGAGAACGTTGCTTCCAAGGCAGTGGACGCTCAATAAAAATCTCCTTGTGGCGGAGAAGCCTTACAAAAATAGTACGCTAGACTTTTAGAGAGTTTACAAAAATGAATTAATTGAATGAATGAAAAGGCTGAAACTCTAAGCCTATTTATAGCCTAAGAGAATAAATCTAGATTGTTGATTGTTAAGGAATTTTCTCTTGGCCGTTGATCCATAGATGTAATCTAGATAGTTGATCTTGGATGTGATTAAACTGCATCCATTGGATATGATTCAAGGATAAGGTTTTATCCTTTAAGATTATATCATCTGCTTTAGACTTCGATGTTATCATCATCAAGTAGAATCATCGGCAGCATCTCAATGTCATTAACTGTTATCCCAATTGGTAACCATGGCAACATATGTTGTCGAGGTCTAGAGTTTGAGTCTTCTTGACATGGTCAAACTGACCAGTCTTTTAGTTCATCTTCTGGGTGATTTCCGGCCAACCGGAGTTAGGCTCACCCGACGAACCCGACTCCAGCCTTTCGCCCCTCAAGCGTGCTTCCTCCCAGTTTCCCGTCCCTCGGGCGTCGCGTACGTCCTTCTCGATCCACCAGTGTCCTCTTCCGCAGCTTCTGCGACCCTCGGATTGTACCTAGCCCGTCAGCTCACTTCCTTGCACAATCCATCTCGTCTGCTACATCTTACGCTCGACTTCCTCCGTACCTAAGCTCCTGCACACTTAGCAGAGGGATTAAACATACTAGGACCTAACTTAAATTGTTTGATCACATCAAAATCAACCAGGGGTACTTACAATCTCCCCCTTTTTGATGTGTATCAATCCGAGTTAAGTTAGGGTAAACAAAATAAAAAAACATGCATAATAATGTAAACGGTTTAAGTTTAAATTTTTTTAAAATTTAGAATAAATTAGAATTCTACCCTTAACTTAATACTATTCCTCCCCCTTTGATCACATCAAAAAATGGGAAAATATAATTAGTGAAGAAGAAAATTTTTGAGTGGGATAAAAAATATTCTAAGTGAAAAAAATAGCGTTGTCACAGATTTTTCAAATTTAAAATGGCATATTTTTTCAAAGTTAATTCTATTTTTTTTGTAAAACAAATGACTTAAATAAAATCCAAAATTTTTTTGATAAAATCCACAGCTGCTGAGGAGATCCAAAAAAATCGGATGTGGTCAAAATATTTTTCTATCGAATTTTGAAAATTAAACAAAACATATTTCAATAAACAATTCATAAAAAATTGAAAAAAAATTTGAATATTTTTGTTAAAGTCGAAGATGAAGATATGAGTTACGACAAAAATTTTGAGTTTTAAATTCGTTCATCAAGTCCAAAAATGACAAACCAACACATAAGAGTTCTTGAAGAGTAAATTTTAAAAAATTAGAAAAAATACTTCGAAAAATTTGAAAAAAAATTATAATGAGTCTTTCCCCTAAACTCTTAATTTCAAATTTCGAGGGAAAAAAATATTCGAAAAATTTTGAAAGAAGTTCCAGTAGATAGACAACATAATTGTGCATAAAAAAAATAATGACATAATTTTTGTTAGAGAAACAAAATGCGCACATATATAATAACAAAAAAAAATTATCAGTTTAATACAAATTTAGGAACCCAAAATAAGTTCCTGTCTACTGAATTAATTAAAAACTTAGGCGGAATATAGCTTTTGGGCACCTTTTTAAATTGTCCCTTATGATTTTTAAAATACCAATTTAAATTATCAGGAAAGCTATTTTTCTTTTGGCGTAAATATGCAATATCAAGTTCTAATTTTTGCACTCTCAAAATTTCAGACGAGGATATAAGTGTTAATTCATTTTTTAATTTTTAATTTTATTTTTCTAATCTACAATTAGATTTGAGCAAAGCTTTAACTCCAGCATGTAACTGATCATGAGGAAGAAAACAAACCTCATTTACCGGGTCGCTTTCGAAAAGCGAGGTTCTTTCTTCGTCGTCGGTTTCTTCTAACGTCTCTCCCCCTTCATCAGTGCTCCCTTCTTGATGATTTGCCATCAGCGCAAGTCCCGCATATTCTTGACCTTCTGACTCTTCTGACGAGGACTCGTCGTCGAGTTGGATCTTCCTTGTATTCAGTGCGACGATGTCTGATTTCTTATTCTTTTCTTCATGCAATTCCAAGAATTTCTCCCAGAGATCTTTTGCCGAGTTGTAATTCTCAATGCGGTTAACTTCTTGCGCGGGAAGAACAGCTAGTAGATGAAATTCAGCTTTGCTGTTTGCTTCAAAGTCTGATTTCTCCTTCTTGGTCAACGACTCTATTTTTTTACCCTTGCCGTTGTTGTCTTTAGGAACTGAAAAACCATTTTTCATAATTAGTAGCAGTTTAATATCAGTTTTAAAAAATACCTGCATTCGGTGCTTTCACATCGCGAACTCCCCCTCAAATTTCAGCGGGTAGATTACGACTCCAACCATTTTCTCGAAATTGCTGCAGTCGGCGGTTAGTCCTTCTGCGGCGATTTTAGCTCTGATACCACTTGTTGGATCGGGTTGGACCGGCTAGAGAGGGGTGAATGGACGGGAAAAAAATATGAAAGTGGAGGCACTCGTCTTTAAAAAAAGAAACTTGGTCGCAATTGAGAACGTTGCTTCCAAGGCAGTGGGCGCTCAATAAAAATCTCCTTGTGGCGGAGAAGCCTTACAAAAATAGCACGCTAGACTTTTAGAGAGTTTACAAGAATGAATTAATTGAATAAATGAAAAGGCTGAAACTCTAAGCCTATTTATAACCTAAGATAATAAATCTGGATTGTTGATTGTTGAGGAATTTTCTCTTGGCCGTTGATCCATAGATGTAATCTGGATGGTTGATCTTGGATGGGAATAAACTGCATCCATTGGATATGATTCAAGGATAAGGTTTTATCCTTTAAGATGTTATCATTTGCTTTAGACTTCGATGTTATCATCATCAAGTAGAATCATTGGCAGCATTTCAATGTCATTAACTGTTATCCTAACTGGTAACCATGGCAACATATGCTGCCGAGGTCTAGAGTTTGAGTCTTCTTAGTAATAATTAAATTTTCTTTTTTTCGAGCGTCTGGTTTGACATGGTCAAACTGACCAGTCTTTTGGTTCATCCTCTGGGTGATTTCCGGTCAACCGGAGTTAAGCTCGCCCGAACCCGACTCCGGCCTTTCGCCCCTTGACGGACCCAATTTAGCTAATTAAAGTTGTCACGAAATGTGTGGATCCGTCAGAATTTAGAATATAAATGAATGCTGGAAACCCTTTTTGCAATCAAAAATATGAAAACGTAGTAAAGGGGCCACAGGTCGTATTTTTCTCGGGGCTAGTTGAAGTTTGTTTGATTCGAGCTTGTATTTATGTGTCGTTTGTGTTTTTGGGTTTCAAATAAGTAATTGGGTTTTGGGTTGTAAATTTGGAAATGAAACACAAGAAAAAGTAAGGAAAACTACACAAATGAATTAAGAGATTGATAGCAAGTAATAGCTCAAGCCAAGGGAAATCGAATCAACCAAAGGACTTAACTGAAATTGGAAAGGCAAACCTGATCAGTATTGCAAGGCAAATTGCTACAAAGATGAATAAAGGCAGTGCAGAGGATTTTCAGCAAGCAAGCAAGCTTAAATGCAAATCATGCTAGAATTTCCTACTTGATACAAACATGCAAGAGATAAAGTCTAATATGCCAAGAGGAAACTGAAATATGTAGAGCTATACACTAGCATTTTCAGATACGAAACCAATTAGCTCAGATCCAATCAATTCAATCAAGCTACAACCGGAAATGGACTTGCAAGGGCTATATGCAGAAATGCAGAAATGCAGAATTGTCTTGCAAAATTCAGAACTGATTGGATGCTAAAACCAAATAAGACCACTAAATTCGAATGCAATAGAGTTCCAACTCAGATCTTACTGCTAAAAACTTCAGCCTATCCAAACTAAAACAATGCAGAAACGTGATTGAAACTCAATGCGAACTAATCAGCAGGCTGTGGAAAACAATTGCAGCTACTGATGGAATTGCAGAATTCAGAAATGGAATGCAGAGGGAAAATCCAGCAAACAATGCTCTTTTGATACACAATTTCAGAAAGAACAACCAAGGAATTCCAACTGAACTCAATGGTAGATAATGGAATCAAATTTCAGAATTGAAGTTGCAGTGTTTGCAGAATTGAAGTTTAACTTTCAGAAATCAAATGCATTCAACAAACTGGATAAAAATCACTCAAGGCAACTGAAATCTAGTGCTTTAGAATTCAAATTGCAGCGCTTCACTGATACACTTCAGAAATAAAAACTGAGAATATGCAGAGATGAAGTTAGCAGAAATGGGGTTCAAGTTGCAGAAATAGAATTCGATGCAAATAAGCTGAACTAAAAATGCAAAATTAAAACTAAATTGCTTAACATCTCAGATCAATTGCCTTAGCAAGCTAAATGTTGTCTTCGATTGCAGGGAATAGACTAAACAAGAATCTGATTGGAAATAAACTGCAATTTTCGAAACTGAACAGAAATTTCAGAACATGAGTAAAAGGCTGATACGCAGCTGATACGCAAGAACTAGAATAGGAAATAGACTGAAATTGAAACCAAATGTTCACTGAACAAGTTCCTAACTAACTACTTGCCGAATTAAACCTAATTAAGCAGCAAACAAATTCGGAAATGGAAACTAAGTGGCTGAAACGAAAATTCAGAAATGAAGTGGCAGAATTCGAAGTTTACAGCTAAAACTATGGAAATTGACTAAGACTAAGCCTCAATCCCTCTTCTCAACTCAAGAGCTCTTGCTGTCACTCAAGGATTAGCCTCGAATTGGGAAAGAAACAATCCATACAAGTAAATTACAGCAGCTGAATAAAATGTTCAGAAATGAAATGGCACGCATTCAGAAATGAAAATTACATCTAAAACTCAAAAATTAAATAAGAAAACTATCCTCAATCACTCTATTAGGTCAAGAACTCCTTGTTCGTCAAGCAATGGTGAGCCTCGAACCCGCAAGCTCAGCAAACAATTGAAAAATAGCTCAACAATTCAAATCCAGCTCACACTCTGAACCAATCTGAATTCCGAATCGATTTCCTCAATCTGGCATTGTCCAATTGCGCGGATGGTGTGGGGATGAACCAAGCACTCCAGGGAACCCCTCTGAACTGCTCGGATGGATGAAGGATGGAGCAAAAACCGAGATTGAGGCAATAAATGACAAAGCTGCGGAAACCTCACAACAACTCTGTTTTGGCCAATTCGGAGCTGGAAATTCACCGAGAACCTTCCCAATAGCCTAGCAATTGATCTAGTACAAGAATTGAGGGGTCGCGCCCCTTGGATTGAAGAAAACTGCTGACGAAAACTAAGAACACGAAGAAGGAAGAAGCTGCGGCGGAGACGCGACGAGGAGAAAGGCTGGGAAAATTTGATTAAATACATTAGCAATGAACGGCCCAGATTGATCGGATGAAATCCAACGACTGATCTTGCTCTGATTTGAGCCAAACTTTGATGATGATGATCTGAGGTCAGGATCTGCCTCGTGGTAGCTCGGATCCTCCAGATTTGCAACGGATGGTCCAAATCAATCTAATCTTTGAATGGACGATCTAGAGCCCTCCGAGCTTGATCCAACGGTTGATTTAGCTCTGATTGGAGTGAAACCTTCAGATCTTGATCAGAGTGCTTGATCAATCCTAACCCTAGCTCAGATTGCTTCAGATGGTCCCGGATGGCTCAGATCTAGCCGCTTTTGAATCAGACGGCCCAGATTTAATCATAATCTTGATAAGTCGATCCGGGTCACTTCCGACTCAAGTTTGAC
This sequence comes from Boesenbergia rotunda, assembly GCA_024364735.1. Taxonomy (NCBI): domain Eukaryota; kingdom Viridiplantae; phylum Streptophyta; class Magnoliopsida; order Zingiberales; family Zingiberaceae; genus Boesenbergia; species Boesenbergia rotunda. Next base: position 128,329 of record JAGFNQ010005033.1, on the reverse strand, counting down.
CCAGTATGCTCTAGGTCCAGGATCCTTTCATGCCTACAAAAATATATCAAAAACATAGGGTAATTTCACAATTAAGCAATAAAAACATAGGTCAAACATGGATTTTAGCAATTAAAATAATCAATAAAATGATATTTATCAACTCCCCCACACTTAACCTTGAGCGTCTCGCGAAACTACTAAATAAGCATCCCTTAGGCTTTCTTAAGCATAATTAGAAGCAAATGAAAAGAAATTACCTAGGGTCGTCAATTCTCATAAATCTAAGGTCTATGGATTAGTATCTTGTCCTTCAACAACTTAGCCTTTTCATCCATCATGAGTCATTGAGATGAATTTAAATCACTAGCCTTTCAAGGAAGATTTTGGTGGCTCTCTCCTTAAGTTCTAAGTTGATGATGGAAGTGGAGCTCACTCAAACACACATGCTTCTTACACTGCCATAGGCTTGCTTATTATCTAATCTCCACCATTAATCATGATTAGGATTCACATCTACAAAAACAAATGAAAACATAGAAAAAGGTAAAGAGTGGAATAAAGGTCAAGGAAATAGAAAATTGATGGAGTGGAAGACTTGATTGCTCAAAAAATGTTTCCAATGTACTTTGCCCCATCTTTACAGTCCTTGTAACGAAATAAGAAGTGTGGTGAAGTCAGTCTTGAATAATGCCCTTAATCTGGATGAAGAAACCTCTACTAATCTCAATGTGCCAACTTCCACCTTTGTGTGCCAATTGCTTCCTTCTCCTTTCTCATCAATTTTTTTCCGAGCTCTTCTCTTCTTCTTTTCTTTTCAGATCAGATTTACATCAAAGAACATATTATATCAAGTGAAATAGCTACTCAACATAAAATTTTCACTCAACAACCCTTGTAACTCTCCCTTGATACATTTAACCTTTGTTGGCACACTCCTTTCACTTCTTCTTCTGAAAACCCAATCAGCCCCATTCTCCTTTGTCTTGATCAGCAATGAATGCTCTCAACACTTGTTGATACGTTCATATGTTTCATTCCTTGATTCACAGCCTCAAAAACTCAGATTCGGTTGCAAGTTGATACAAACTGCCTTGATAGCTTGCTGTTTTCTTCAATTGCTAGCAAACTTTGCCTAATTCGGTTCTACACAACTGCATCCCAGCTTCTCTCCAAGTATTTCTGAAATTACAGCCAATATATAGATGCAATTCTGCTATTGCACTCCATTTTAAAACTTTGGCACAGCTAGCTTTTCTCATTGCTTCAGATTGTGTTCAGCTTCACTTCACTTATGACTTCCACCTTAGCACAGAATTCTTTCTTAAATTTGTTAACTGCCCAGCTGAAGTTCCTAAACTACTTGTTTCAATTTTCAGCACCATGTACTTAATTTCCGAATGAATAGCCTAAACAACCAATTTCAGTTTTCAAGTTGGTGCAAAACAGATTTTGTGGTGTCTCAATATAAGCCCTTCATGTGTTTCAATTCTGACTTCTTTCCCATACATATTTCACTACATTTCTTCCACAAATTTCAGCATCTTACAGCTCACTTGCATTCAGTTTTCATCATTTCAGTAGCTCCAAATCAACCTCGGCAGATTACAAATGCATTAGTTTCAGCTCAGCAGAATTGTTACTGATTTCTATAGCACAGATTTTTCTTAGCTCCAGGTTTTTCTCAGCTTGTATCAGCTTCCGCCAGACTTACAGCCTCCCATTCAGCCTGCCAACAAAAGGTTGCTGCTCTTGACTTCCCTACTTTTGAGCCAAACCAATTTTGGTCCCAAGTTGATACAAACTTGTGCAGAAATTTCAGAATTCAGTTATGTTGTGGCCAGCAGTCTTGCAGCTCACTTTGTGCTTGAATCCTGATCAAATATCAGCTTCAACTCAACCCTTACCGTGAGCTTCCAATGAATAGCTACTCTCTTTGGCACAAACATTTCAGCATTTTCTTTTTCTTCTTTTTCTGCTTTTGTTCCACTCTCAATTCAGAGTATCTTCAGCTTGTTTTCAGCTGCAATTCATTGTTTCTGCCGCAATTTTAAATTGTCTCTGCTGCAATCCATTCCATTCCAGATCAGTAATTTAGATTCCATCCTCAACAATGCACAGGTTTCAGAAATCTGCTCCCCAAGAGATTAATTCAGCCTCACCATTCTGCAATTTCTATCTAGGATCAGTGATGCATTGCTGATTTCTCCCATTCAGCTTCACAAACAGTCCTTTAATGGACTTGTATCATTTCAACAGCTCCAAATTCAAGTCTCGGCAATTTCAAGCTCAGATTTTTCAATACTGCTGCAATGCAGTTCAGATTTGGCAGTTTCGGAAATTTTTTTTTCTTTTCTTTCTCAGCTTTTGATCAGTCTTCACTCAGCCTCATTTCCAGAATTCAATCCAGATTGTCTTCATTTCCAGCACTCGGCAGCAAACCTACATTAGTTTCAGTTCAGAACAGTCCAAGGTCTGCTAGAATTGAATCCTTTTCTTCTCTTTTTGCACCAATTCCTGCCTTGGGTACCAATTTTTTTTTCTCTCAGCAATTTTTTTTTTCTTTTTCTTCTTCTCAGCCGAATTTAACTTGAAATTCACTTCCTTGGATCTTCAAATGATATCAAGAATTTTCAATTGTTTTCAATCCTTGCACTTGATCTTGATACAAAACTTAACTTTTTCCAAATTTGTTCGATTCCAATTTTTTTTTTTCAAAACACTAATCACTCCCCCACACTTAAATCTTTGTCCGTCTCGGGTAAAATAGCATTGGAAACATTTCAAACAAACAAGTCCATAGAAAGATTGGGGTTAAGATTAGGAATAAGGAAATACAAATATAATAGACATAATCTTAGCCAAAATTGATGTGGAAAGGGAAACAAAGTGATTAGTCTCTATAGATTTGATCCAATCATTGAAATATGATTTTGAAAGAACCTAAGCAAGTTCTAAAGTTCAATCACATATGTGTATCACAAATATAAGGTTAATTCTCACTAGGCAAAAATAATTCATCTCAAGTCCTCAATTAAGAATCTAAAGCCAAGTAGTACTCAAATATCCAAGATTTCATCCATGAGCTTAAATCCTAAGTTTTGACAACCAAATTTAATTTATTTTCAAAAGACTCTAACATGACATGAAGATAACCTAGAGGGATACATTTATTCCTAATCATGTAAGAAAAAATGCTAAAAGAAAAAACATGGTATTTACAATGACTTTTATTCATGTTATGTTTTCTATGAATTTATTATCCACTACTTACTTTAAAAAGAGAAACATTTATTCCTAGCAACATGAAAATAATATGTACAATAAATGGTAGAGAAAGTGAACTCCCCTTAAGTTGGGTAGATAGCTTCGTTCATGTTCAACCCATCCACCTCTATCTCCTTAAGCTCTTCAAAATACCTTTTGAGCCGGTAGCCATTAACTTTCCAAATAAAACCGTTAGATGCATCTTGAATTTCCACAACACCATAGGGAAAAATATTGGTTACGATAAATGGACCATCCCACCTTGACCTTAATTTACCTTTTATCAGTTTGAGCCTTGATTTGTATAATAACACCTTGTCACCAACTTTGAAATCTTTCTTGACAATATGCTTGTCATGGAAGTTCTTTGTCTTCTCCTTGTAGATCCTTGAATTTTCAAATGCTTCTAGCCGAATTTCTTCAAGTTCTTGGAGTTGCAATTTTCTTTCTTCCCTCGCCTTGGTAGCATCGAAATTACAAGCTTTCACCGCCCAATATGCCTTGTGCTCTATTTCCACTGGGAGGTGACAAGCCTTACCATAAACCAAGCGGTAGGGTGACATGCCAATCGGTGTCTTGTATGCTGTTCTGTAGGCCCAGAGTGCGTCATCTAGCCTCTTGCTCCAGTCTTTTCTAGTGGGCCCAACTGTCTTTTCTAAGATGGATTTGATCTCTCTGTTTGAAATCTCAGCCTGTCCATTTGTTTGGGGATGATAGGATGTAGAAACTTTATGTGCCACCCCATATCTGCTAAGCATCGCCTTCAAGTGTTTGTTGCAAAAATGAGATCCTTGATCACTGATTATTGCTCTTGGAATTCCAAACCTGCAGAAAATGTATGACCTAACAAAACTACAAACAACAGAAGAATCATCAGTCCTGGAGGGAATGACCTCCACCCATTTCGAAACATAATCCACAGCAAGTAAAATATACAGATAACCATAAGATGCAGGAAAAGGTCCCATAAAATCTATCCCCCAAACATCAAAAATCTCACAGTAAAGCAGAGTATTTTGGGGCATCTCATGTCTCGCTCCTATGTTCCCAGTTCGCTGACATCTATCACAATTTTTATAAAAAACATGTGAATCATGAAAAAGGGTGGGTCAGTATAATCCACACTCTAATACTTTCCTAGCAGTCCTCTGTGGTCCAAAATGCCCCCCACAAGCCTATGAATGACAAAATGTCAGGACAGAAGAAAACTCATGATCGGGTATGCATCTCCTAATTATTTGGTCATTACAAAATTTTCACAAATAAGGATCATCCCACACATAAAATTTTGCATCACTTTTTAATTTATCTTTTTGAGCTTTCGAAAATTGAGTGGGAAATACATATGCAACAAGAAAGTTAACTAGGTCTGCATACCACGGTGTCTCACCATGCACTGAAATCAAGTGCTCATCTCTGAAATCGTCATCAATGGTGGTAGGAGATCCATCTCCTTCAAGTCTGCTCAAATGATCTGCAACTAAGTTCTCTTTTCCACTTCTATCTTTGATCTCCAGGTCGAATTCTTGGAGTAGGAGCATCCATCTGATCAATCTAGGTTTTGCATCAGGCTTCTTCAACAGATATTTGAGAGCTGCATGATCAGAAAAAATAACAACATGTGAGCACAATAAATAAGATCTAAATCTATCTAAAGCAAAGACAATGGCAAGAAGCTCCTTTTCAGTCGTGGTGTAGTTGGCTTGTGCGGCATCTAGGGTTTTGGAGGCGTAGCAAATGACATGTGGTGCTCCATCAACCCTCTGTGCTAAAGCAGCTCCCACTGCAAAATTAAAAGCATCACACATTAATTCAAATGGTAGAGTCCAGTCAGGTGATGTAATAATAGGAGCTGAGGTAAGAGCCTCCCTGAGTCTATGAAAAGCTTCCTTGCATTTTTCATCAAAGTGAAACTCAACATCTTTCTGCAAAAGTCGTGTCAAGGGTCGAGCAATCAAGCTGAAGTCTCTAATAAATATGCGGTAAAATCCTGCATGTCCAAGAAAAACACGAACATCCCGTACGCATACGGGGTAAGATAAAGAAGAAATAACACTGATTTTAGCAGGATCTACCTCAATACCTTTCCGAGAGACTATATGTCCAAGTACTATCCCGTGCTCTACCATAAAGTGGCATTTCTCAAAATTAAGAACAAGGTTAGTTTCAATGCAACGATGTAAAACCCTAGACAAATTATTTAAACATGAATCAAAAGACATGACATATACTGAAAAATCATCCATGAATACCTCCATACAGTCCTCTAGCAACTCACCGAATATACTTACCATACATCTCTGAAAGGTACCGGGTGCGTTGCAGAGTCCGAAGGGCATACGTCTGTAGGCAAAAGTGCCAAAGGGGCAAGTGAAGGTGGTCTTCTCCTGGTCCTCTGGATCTATGCAAATCTGAAAATAGCCTGAAAATCCATCCAAGAAACAATAGTGCGACTTCCCTGCCAGTCTCTCAAGCATCTGATCAATGAAGGGTAAAGGGAAGTGATCTTTCCTTGTGACCTTGTTGAACTTCCTGTAATCAATGCAGACTCTCCAGGAATTCTTGACTCTGGTGGGCACTAGTTCATTGCTTTCATCCGCCACCACGGTCACTCCAGATTTCTTGGGCACCATATGAATAGGACTAACTCACTGACTGTCAGAAATAGGGTAAATGATACCTGCCTGTAGAAGTCTAGTCACCTCTTTCTTTACAACATCCAAAATAAGTGGGTTGAATCTCCTTTGTGGTTGCCTCACAGGTTTGACATTGTCTTCTAAAAATATCCTGTGCATGCAAATAGCTGGGCTGATACCTGGTATATCTGATAAAGTCCACCTCAAATTGCCTTCTTGTAGTGCCTCAGGACTTGCAATAATTTTTCTTCTTGTTCTGACTCCAAATGTTGTGCAATAATCACAAAGAAAGTCTGCTCCTCTCCTAGGTATGCATACTTCAAATGGCCTGGTAATGGCTTCAGTTCACTCTGGTCTTCTTCAGTAGAAATAGTGATCCTGGGGCTCTGTGCAATCCCCTACACTTTGAATATCAAGAAAAATAGGTGATCCTTGGGGCTCTGTGCAATCCCCTACACCTAGAAAAATCTCTCCAGCTGGAAATGTGTCTGAAATGTCTTCTGAAAAATCCTCAGTCTCAGCAGTAAGTACTCTCTCAGCCTCCTCTGAATCAATAGCTCCTCCAGAAAAATCCTCAGAAATCCCTCAGCCTCTAACTCTGCTGCTCCAGCTCCTCAAGAATGTCCATGCTCATGATGGAGTGGTCCTCTCTCGGATGCTTCATAGCATCAAAAAGGCTAAACTGACAACCGTGTCTCCAATCTCCATGGAAAGTGTACCGGCATATACATCAATCTTGGTTCTAGCAGTCTTCAGAAAGGTCTGCCTAAAATAAGTGGAGAACGGTGTGCCAAGTAATCTCCCTCCATATCCAAAATATAAATCTGCAGGAAATATTAGCTCCTTTACCTTCACCAAAACATCTTCAATCATACCTGCTGGGTGGGTCTGACTCCTGTCTGCTAGCTGTATCACCACACCAGTGGGCTGTAAAGGGCCTATGCCGAGCATCTGAAATACTGACCTGGGCATCACATTTATGGAAGCTCCTAAATCTAACATAGCATCATGGAATATGGTGCTCCCTATCTCACAAGAAACAGTAAATACCCCTGGGTCTTCACACTTCTGAGGAATGGTGTGGATAAGTGCTGAGATATTCTTCCCAAAGCTGACCAACTCATTTTCCTTAAGTTTCTTTTTGTGAACACAAAGATCTTTCAAAAACTTAGCATACTTTGGAATTTGCTTGATCATGGTCAACAAAGGTACATTGATCTCTACCTTACTGAAAAGTTCCACTATTCATTGAATTCCTTAGCCTTCTCCTCCTCCACTTGCTTTTTGGCATGTGTTCTCTGTGGAAAGGGTAAAGGAACCCTAAAATCATCTTCTTTGGCCGGAAGTGGAGAGGCTGAATTTGCTGCTGTCCCTGCGAAGTGGCTGCTGTCCTTGCGTCTCGGCACTGATTTCTTCTCCGTTTTCCACCAAATTTGGAGGGTTACTTGAGGAAGGGGTTGGGAACGGGCTAGGGGTGGAATCAGCTGAATTTGAAGTCATTTCATGGCTGTTTTGGGCTGGAATTGAAGTTGCTGTCCTTTTCTGAAAAATCTGCTCTTGGACTCTTTGGAGATGATGTAACCTTCCCACTTCTCAAAGTAATAGCACTCACATTTCCTTTAGGATTAGGAACAGTTTGGGAAGGGAGTTGACTTGATCCTTGAGCTTGATTTTGATTAATCCCACTAGCCAATTGACCCATTTGCCTCTCATTTTGATTGTTGTTGTTGTTGTTGTTGCCAAGCTTTGTTGTTGTTGTGTTTGTACAACTTGTTGTAGCATCTCCATCATTTGTTGTTGCTGATCATTTCCTCCATTGACCCCATAGCCTCCTTGGTTAGCATAGGGTTTTGATGGTCCCTGAAACGATGAAGTAGAAGGCTGAAAAACATTACCCTGCTGCGGTTTGAATTGGGGCTGATAAGAGGGCTGAGCTGGATAGGGCTGACATGCTTGGAAACCTTGCTGGGCATTGTAACCTTGAAAGTTCTGATTTTGA